>PPHD01008696.1:0-21471 GCA_002909625.1 Bambusicola thoracicus | reverse complement strand
TTTAAATTTTTTTGAGGACAATAAGGACAATTTAAGCAAACCAAAACCCTTTATACTCTGATTTATATGTTAAATTTAGCAGTAGCTATAATGAGGACAGATTCTGACTGAAAATGTAGATCCTAATACAGAAAAATGGGAAGGATAGATACCTTGAGTTGGGTCTTGACTTAGGACTTGTTACATCAGCACCTCTGTGTGTTACAGATGTCTGGTGTGATCTTTGAAATGCCATCCAGACGTCATGCGTCCAAGGCCAGCAGAAGTTAAAAAACCCAAATAAAGTCTTGCTGTGATTTCCAAAAGCTTGTGGTGGTTGTACTTCAAATTACACTGATATTAGAAACATTAAGCAACTCGATGTTGCTCTGTTTTGTCCTGAGCATTAATGAAACAGAAGCTGGGAGGTGTTTCACTGTGGCTGAAACCAAAGTAGAGTAATGTTTCTGTGCTTGATACACTTGAGAAGAAAAGCAGGGCAGAAAAGCAGTGAGGCTGTTTTCATTTTTCATTACCTTCCTCACAGATGGGACTTAATTTAAGAGAATATATTGTGTGTCTCTACTATCATAAATAAGGGCAGTCCCAAAGCAGTTCTCTTTCCCCTGTCAGAAACAGTTGTTTAAATCCTATTTAAAAGATCTTTATATTCTCCTTGTTAACGCAGTGCAAAAGAGCAGTGGAGAAAAGCAAAACTGACTCCTGGGGTGAATTTAATAATTTTCTTTCTTGTTTCTTTCAGGAATCCACGTACATTGAAGAGCCCTCAAACAAAAATGGTGTGATTTCTTTGATTTTCTCTTTGAAAGAAGAAGTTGGGGCACTGGCTAAAGTTCTGCGCACATTTGAGGTAAATATTTTTATTCATGAGACCCAACCATGTATTTATTTTTTCCCCACTGCAGCAGCATTTGCTCTGCATGTTCTCAATTCTATTTGATTGCCCCTGTGGCATTCTTTTTTTCTGGAGTTGAAAGCACTTGAAGTCCTAGAACAGGAGTTGCCTTTTTAAGCTAAAACCTTGATTTCAGTGTTTTTATTTAAAATCTCCAGCTTTAACTGTTATGAGAATGAAAAACATACATTTTTTTCCTACATTTAAGGAGGAAACATTCCATTGCAGCAGCTAAAGTAAGAAGCAGAAGTGAATTGGGCAATACCCGAGGTTGACATTTGAGTAGGCACATTTATAGGAAAGAAAGGCAAATATAACCTGAGCATGAGCCATGTGGAATGAAGCATTTCTATGTGGAGAAGTAACTATTCTCCAAGCTCCCGTTCGCCTCAGTAAATGACATAGAAGAACCCACCATCTCCCCCTACTGGTAGTTCCACAGAGAGAGTAGGAGGGTACCTCCAAAACGGTATCAGAAAGGCAGTGTTTTGCCGTTTGTTCATTCCCAAAGAACATAGGATCCTGTACTGGCTTATTTGGAAAGCTTTAGGGCAAAAAGGGAGCCGTTTACCTTCTAGGACGTTGTGTGCCTGTTCATTCCTAAAGAAATATTTCCCAGATGTCATGGATGTTGTTTAGTAAGCTTGAAATCCTTGCAATTCAGAATGGTTATGTTGCAACACATGTAGCTATGTACTCTGTGCTCCCAAGCAAATACACTCTGTTATATTGGTTTTGCAACTTAAAGAAAAAACAAACAACACATTATCATGTGTTTGTTGTGTCTGAAGGCAGTTCTTTCTGTAGAACACTATAAGGTGTGGCATGCATACTTTCCATTCATAAACTGAATTGACAAATAAATGAAATATTTGTGTTCTACTACTACAAAGGAAAAATAATTATGAATTATAGGCCATATTTGACTCATTAAGATGAATTAGAATTCATGCTAATAACAACAGACCTTGCTTAAATCTGTGGATTGACTACTGCAATTCAGTCTTGCAAAATGTCTATATGTTGGCAGCATGTATGTCTTCTAATGAACTAAGGAGGTCTGATGATATTCTATCACTAAATGCATTACCATCTTCTAAGCAAATTATTATCATTTTTAAAGGAAAACTCTGGTATGGGTATGGTATCTGGTATGGATATGTAGCTGCCTCAAGGATGTAACATTTCTAGCCCCAAAGCAGGTACCTGAATGAGGCCATCTAAATCATGGCTTTCAGTCATGACTCTGATCTTAGTTATCTTTTTCAATCTTATTGATTATGTGATTCTGTAATTCTTTGATTAGTGTTCTTGTGAGGTCAATTCTTTCTCTGAAAATTTACAGCCTCCCCCCAGCACCGAGATTTACAAAAGACCTGGCATAGGTGCTCTTATGCAAGCTTTGCACCCTGTTGGCACCTCAGTAGAAAAACTGACGGATCTCTCCTTGTGTAAGAGTGAAGGGCCTCTACGCCTGAGGCAACTTCTTCTATTCCATCCCTTCTTGATAAAAACAGTTGTTAGACTGAAGTTAGTGGTAGGAGTAGGTCCAGAACCACTGTTGGTGGGCTCTTCTGCAGACTGTGATCCCCCACATTGTCCCAAGAGATGGTTGTGGCCTAAGGAAATGTGTCAAGTTCGTCTGAGAGGAGTGGTACAGAGAGGAGATGTGGGTGCGGCTCTTCTGTCTGTTGCGGCCTGGGGTAGCCATATGAAGTGGGAAAAAAAGAAAATAAAAACCCCACAATATGGGATCAGACTGTTCCCTAGAGCAGCAGCAGCAGCGCTGCAGCTGCCAGCCTTTGCTGTGGTTTCATCTCACAGGTAGCTAATCACCACACAGTCGTTTGCACACTTACCCCCACTTCCCAGTGGGATGGGGGTGAGATTAGGGAAAAAAAACGAAATAGAACTCATGGGCTAAGATAAAATTATTTGTTAAGATAGAGAAAAGGAAAAGGATAATAGTTATGACTATATATATATATATATATACATATGAATGTATATAACCAGTGATGCACAAGCAATTGCTCACCACCCACTGACTGATGTCTAGCTAGCCCCCCAGCGAGTGAAAGAATGCCAGATTAATTCCCATCCCCTTCAAAACTCCTTCCACGTGATATCATATGGTATGGAATATCTCTTTTGCCAGTTTCAGTCAGGTGTCCTAATTCTGTTCCCTCCCAGCTCCTTGGGCCCTTCACTGTGAATGCCCTTGGCTCTGTGCAATACTGCTTAGCAGCAACTATAAACATCGCTGTGTTATCAGCATTGTTTTTCTCCTAGAACCAAAGCATAGCATCATACCAGACACTCCGAAGAAAACAATTTCGCTAGCTAAAACTAAGACACCCCTGCAGAGAGATTAACCTCTGGGGCCACTTGAATCAAGTTTGGCCACGCACGGTGAATTCAGAACCTCCTGGTCCTTACCAAGTCGGTATCTGCCCAAGCTGTCAGGGCTTCTCTAGGAACTTGGGTTTGGGAACACAGGTGAAGTACAGCACTCTGCCCTCTCCTCCTGCCAGCTGTCTCTTGGGAGTACAAAAGGGGCTGTGCCTCCAGCTCTGGCTTTGAGGATTTTGCCCTGCCTTTGGGTAATAGGAGACCCAGAAACAATGGCACATCAAGCACCATGGTTGCTCCCTAGTCTAGACTGGAAGAAAAACTCCAAAAGACTCCCAGTGAAAAAGCTCCCAGATCCAAACACAGCCCAGATGTACTAGATAAGCCTTCGCTGTGGGCCAGGGTGGACTGAAGATAGGGACACCTCCTATGCGGGCAGGTGAAGGCACAAGGTCAGTTGCTGCAGAATGCTCATGGCACAGAATTGCATCCTGTAACTGTGGCACCAAATTTAAGGGAATTTTAGTGTCTCTTGCAAAATTGTCTATTAGTGTTCATCCTACCCAAACATCCTTCAGAGTTGCTCATGCAGCTGACAGAGTGCCACTTGCTCTCACATCTACTTTTTGTTCAGAGACCCAAGCTCTTGTTTCTGTTAAGGTCTTAGTTGCACACAACATGGTAGCCGTGGTAACAACTGTTGCTTTACATGTGTAGCTTAAGTTTTTTTCTAAGGAATCTCCTCTATGTGCTCAGCTCCTTATGTATGCTGACATTATGTTCAAAACCTTCTTTATTATATCCACTTTTCTTGACATTTGCTTGTTTCATATTCTCTCTAATGTATTTCAGTGTTAGATCAGTGCACATCCACCAAAAAGAATACACAGATGCAAGAGCACTTCAATCATGCCCAGCAATAATCAAATCATTAATCCACTTTCTTTCCATGCTAGCTGCTCTGTGTGTATATTGGCATGTGGTAAAGATTTGCTATTTGGTTAAATAATCAAACTCAATTATTTTCACTTGAAAAGCCTCTTTATACATAGTCTTTATCCATCCCATTGTGGATGCAGCTTCCCTGTGGGCTCTGCTTGGAAAATCTTCTGTCTTCATTGTAGGCTTGGGGGTAGTGTACAGACAGCATAAGCCCATCATCAGAATCACTACACTCAATTTTAATAGGACCTTCAGTATACTAAGGCAATACTTTGTGCAGCCATACTCTGTTTGTCTGGCTTATGGTGTTAGAAAAGACGATAGTTAGGAAGCCAAAACTGGTATAAACATCTCAGTCTAAAACAGAACATCCCATATAAACAAAATGTCATGCTTAAAATCAGGAATACAGAGTAGTCATTGTGGAGGTTTATTTATTTATTTATTTATTTATTTATTTACTGGACAAATTAAAAAAAATAGAGAATGTAAATTCAGGTAAGAAAAAGGCAAAATCTCCCAGATTTCTTATCGATGTTGAAAAAGCAAAGCAGAGAATATGGAGTTCAACCCAATGTTACATTTGATGGGAATGTTTATCTTCTCTATAGTGATAAAAGCATATTGAAATTGAGATCACTTTTTAAAACAACATTTTGAAAGAAAAAAGAAAACAAATAAACAAACAAACAAACAAAAAAAAAAAAGGAGAAAAAAACCCAACAAGCTGGCTTTACCAAACTTGAATATATCAATTAAAAATATCACAACTAAACCTTTCATTATATTAATAAAGGAATTTATATGATTTTATAAATACATCTATTCCTCTGAGCTTCTTTTCTGATGAAATTACAAGTAATAGTAAACCTTTCAGCAGTAAAATATGTCAAACATTGTGTTACAAAATATTACAAATTTCCTCGGCCCACTCTTAGGTGGGAGCCTCCCATCTTCTCTTCACTGACATAACCATCTCAAAACCAGAACAGGAGTTCAGTACAGGGTCCAGCTTTCAGCTGTGTTACTTCCAGTGAGTAGGGCACTAGATCACAACCCCACTGATATGCACCAAGTAGTACTCCTGCTCTCAGTGTAATTTACTACTTATTGGAGGAATGGCTGGGAGTGACAGGCTGTACTAAAAAAAATCCTGAGCTTTCAGAGCCAGCAAAGATGACTGTGCTTTTTTTTTCTTTTTTGTAGCTTACTTTATTCATCAGAAAGTCCAAAGTGACTGTTATCTCTTCATCCCTTGGGTAGGCATTGGCTCCATGGTGTTGTTTCTAAATCAGGAGAGGCAGGCAGTCACTTTGGACAGGGTGTGTATTGGAGATGCCTGCACTGATAGGTGAACACACAGGCCTGCCTCTCCACTGCAGTACATATCTGGACATCTACAACATCTTATTCAGTGTCCTTGTTCCATGTTCTCAAGATGGTTCCACTTCTTTCTAGGGTCAGTGGAGCAGGGCTTCTTAATCAAGTGAAACAACATGACATTTTATATAGAGGAATGCTCTTTTTCTAATTATGTGCAGAGCCATATACTCTCATGCCTGTTCGTGTAATGAAGACCATGGCAGATATGAGGAAGAAAATGCAAAAGCTCTGTCTTTATCTGAGAACCTAATCCTTGGTCAGTAAAGTTGAACACAAGTTCCTTAGTCTTTACTTTAGGAAGTTGTGGCTGAAAGCATCTTTGCAAATTCTTAACTTCCTTGATCTATGAAAACTAGGCAGTGAATTTCTACTAGTTCTACTATTGAGCACTCTGATCTAGCTGTCCTTCTCTGAAGAGGGGTTGGACTAGTTGACCTTTAAACGTTCTTTCCATCTCAGACAATTCTATGATTCTACAACTCTTCTGAAAGACTTTTCCTTCAGGAAGTCCTCAACTAGCATGTGGAAAGGGCTAAAAGAACTCATCACTTTTGTTGTTGCTGTTCTTGTATAAGGAATATAAGTAAATCCTTATTCTGGAAGATCTCATTCAAGTTCTCACTGAATGTTCATTAACTGTGCTGTAGAGTTGTTGCTGGACTTCATCTAGTAACAAGGCAGGATCTCCTGATGAATCCAAACTTATTTAAGTCAGTACTCATGTACACAAGCTGGAGATGGATTTCACAGTGCTACATAGTTTTACCAACCATGTTCCAGAGCACTTAGAAATACAGAAACTGAAGGGGATACAAATGCTACAGGAAGCATTAGTTCATAGCATTTCCAGAAAGTACCCACCTCCACTCAGAGCTTCTCAGACTAGCTATGAGAACACAATTTTTACAACATTCAGTCCACTAAACCAGTTGAGAAAGGGACCAACTTCTGTTGCCAGTGACCTCCACAAGATTGCTGATGTAGAGTAACATCAAACTGGCTGGATCCCAATGGTGTGAGGCTGTTGCAGTATGGGAGACACTCTGTTAGGATGGTACAGCTGGCATAATCTGGGGAAGAGGACAGAATTGCTCTATGGCATCTGAGAGGAAGCCAAGGATGATTTGCAGCTGTGTGGAAAAGTAGGCAGGGAGACAGGAAATCTTTCTGTCTCCTCTACTGCCTTTATGGTGAATTGACATCCATATCGATAAACCCTGTCATTCAAAAATCATGACTTCAACAAAATAGGCTTTGTTTCAACTTGGTTTTTGAGCTCTCAGAACATCTCTTGAGATTTCTTTTTCTAATGGGAAGTGATAGAGATAAAGTCAATTTGAATACTCAGTTAATGAAAGTTGAGATCTGTTACTCCCGGGAGTGGGTAACAGCAAGAAATTTTGAGAAACTTCTGATGATAACTTCAGGGAGTCTGACAACACCATACTCTTGTGATCTTCCTTAAATATTAGAACTAAATGCTTCCCTTAGTCCTCAAGGCAGAATCTATTCTGTTATTCATGCTTGTACCACTTTGAATCAAATGCAAAGTGAGCTGCTACCCCTCCTCTATCAGCACAGAAGTACTCCAGCAGACGTGTGGTTGTATCACATATCACAATGAGAGACTCAACCTTTATGCTGGCATTAAACATGAGGAGAAGTAGGGGAACATCAACATGCTTCAAGTTCTTCACAAGTGTAGTGGTCAAATTCAGCAAAGGAATGCCAAATTTCGAGCTTTGTGTTCAAGTGATTTATACCAGCTCTAAAACAGTAAGGGCAGGAGAGAAGTATTAACAGTCTGGGCGTAAATCCAACGTCAAACATGTGACAGACCAGATCTTCTAAAACTCAGAGTTGGTTTCCAATAACAAAAATTAAGTCAGAAATCTCGAAACTTCATCAAATAAATAGATACTTTGCCCTATCCTTGGAGGCGCTAAGGCCAGGTCGGATGGGACCCTGGGCAGCCTGATTTGGTAGGTGGCAGCCCTGCCCATGACATGAGTTTGGAACTGAGTGGGCTTTGCAGTTGGGCTTTGAGGTCTCTTCCAACCTTAGCCATTCTCTGATTCTATGATCTATAATTTCTATTTGTTGTCTCTTGAGAACATATATTGTAAAGATTTCAAGCTCTTCTAAAAACACAGAAACTGAAAATTGCTTCAAATAAAACAAAAAGTCCCCCATCAACCTTTCTCAAGTAGCCATTTGGCTTCAGAAGATAGAGGTTTAAACTACTGTGAGAAACTTGATGCCATTGCAAGATTCAACAATACCAAGTATACAGTTTAGAATGATGTGAAACTATGAACATTAAACACTAGATGGAGTACTTGGACTAGAATGAAATTGAGATTTTTAAACAACACTGGTAATGAAACCACTGTAAGTATTTTGAAATTCAAAGTTTATTATAAATGCACAGCATATGACGGCATGCTTCTATGAGAGAGACAGTTCAGGGATGTATGCTGCTGAATTCCTGCTTTGAAAACAGTCACCAGAAGAGTTCTCCCTTCAGCTGCTCTGCTGCTGTGTCCTGAAGCCTTCACACAAAGAATTAATGGGTTGGTTTTGCATGTCACTTAGCTGCATGTGGCCCTTGAATAACAGCCAGAATGGCTTCAGATCCCGCAGGAAGACAGTTGTGCTTGTCCTAGGTGTAAGGAAAGAGGTGACTCTCTCCATCAGAGCCTTCTGTCCTGTAGTTCTTTTTGTTTGTTTTATTTGTTTGTTTGTTTGTTTTTTCTTTTTCCCGATCTCTTCTTTTTCCATTATACTTTGGGAGTCACTGATACTTCTGCTGCCTTGTGCCCACCCCATGTCTTGTCTCTTCATTCCCAACCGCAGCACATTCCCTCCATTTTGCAGGTGCTACTGGTTGTGCAGTTGCTTCCTGAGCCCAGCTGGAGAACTGGTACAGCTGACAAATCCCCTGTCCAAAAATAAAATATATGGTTTGAGGTTACCTGTGGGATATCTCACACAACTATGCTACCCCTGGGAGAAGGATGCTGAATGGGGAAGAGAAGTAGGTGGTAACAGCTGCTGAAGAGAGACTCACGTTATCACAACCTCTGCAACAAGTTGGACCTAGTTCTCTTGTGATACTACGCAGATACAGGGTATAACGCCCTGAGGCACCAGTGCAAAGTGAATGTAAAGCAGCACCTCAGTATGTCTGGCTCACCCTTTGCTCAGAGATGAGTTTTACACTCTCTCTCCACGCCTGTGAGTGGCTATGCCAAAGGGGTGCCAGTCCCGTGTTGCTGCACCGTTCTCCATGGTGTGGTCGTAGTGACAGGGCCCAATGCCTGCTCTCTGTCAAAAGCTTTCCAGCTTGGATTTATTTGAATTTCCATCTCCCAGCCAATCTGCCGCCCAGTGCCTCATTGCACGGAGGGGACAATGTGCAGTGTGTTTGTGAAATGGGGCTTTGGAGGCCTAAAACAAATTGTCCTCAGGGCCCAGCACAGTGACAGCCATTCTCTGCCCGCAGACAGCCCCATGAGGACAGTATCTCTCCAGAGCAGCAGTTGGTGGTGAATGAGCTTTTGACCTTTTCAACTTATTGTATTGGTATCTAGCCAAACAATTTAAGTTCATCTGTAGCGTGTGACACTCAGAAAACAGAGGAATGACATGCATGCTGTTTCCTACAAAGTAATAAACTGCCTTTTGTGGTGGAGTGAATGAGGCCTTTGCTGCTGATGGCCAGATGCCCCCCTGCGCTGTGCAAGCTCTGAGAGCAGCAAAGAAAACCTTAAAGTGCTTGAGAAGCTCAAGCTAGAGGGAGGTAGAGAAAAAAAATCTTCCCTCTTTCTTCCCTGTAGGTCACAAATAGATCCTTGCAGCATTTCTTCATGGATGAAATCCTGACCCCACTGCAGGGAGTTGATACTGACACTAGTGGGGCCATCATTTCATCCCATGTAGTCTGGGATCTACTTGAGCCTGAAAGCAGCAAAACAGCGGTGCCAGTGTGGCTGCTGAGCACCCTACGTCAGCTCCCCTAACTCCTCTGGGTTTACTCTTCCCTGCAAGAATTTTCTCACAGGGTTAACTCTTCCCTGCAAGAGACAGAAACCGTGACCCAGACATGGTTGTAGCTGTCAAGGGAGCTTGAAGGAAGGTCAACACTGACTAAAATCTGTTAACAAGGGTTTTTAAAAGATTGTTCTAAAAAATATGATATTAGCTACTGATTGCCTTACTTTTATCACATTTTACTTGTCACGGTGACTGCTGAGGTCAGATGCCAACAAGTCGTAGTTGTTACAGCTATGGTTGCAAATAGTCCCTTTCTTCAGAGCTAGGAGGTGCCACTGTTTGTAAGTGAAGGTCTTAGTTGAGACAGAATTTTACTTTCTGTACTAAAGATTTTGGAGTGATCAGACTCTGGAGCGGTTTGCTCAGAGAGGCTGTAAAGTTTCTACCATCTGTGGAGATAACTAAAAATCTAACAGAACATAGTCCTGAGCAACCAGCTTTTGTAAAGTCTACTTGAGTAAGTGTTTGGACTAGATGATTTCCATAGGTCTCATGCACTCTCATTGACTGCAACTCTTTGTTTTTGTAATTCTGTAATCTTACAACAGCCACGTTTTTATTTACACAGACCTGGGCTACCATTCTGGTGCAGATCCAAGTTTCCTATTGGATCTCAGCCCAAAACCTGCTCACAGACCTGGAAGCTGTGGAGGTGGCTTTGCAGATGACTCTGTTGGCTGGGCAGAAGCTTAGCTTGCAGGACAATCCAATCCTTGCTTTTATGACCACCTTTAAAAACATTAATAAATACAGCATTCACCTTCTGTTAAGAGAGAAAAACTCCTTTATTTCCAATGTTGACCCTGGGAAAAAGTTCTTGTCCACACAGACGAGATTCCAATATGTGCTTGCAGTACTCAAGTAACCATTTACAATACAAATCCTATTTGCAACTTGTGTCACTTTTTTCGAAGGTTTGTGTGGCAGTGGTTTTTATACTGCTGCTCTGCACAAGGATGAATCCTACATCCTTCTCAGTTTCCCTTTTCACTGCCCCCATTTTTAAAGCCTTCAGTCCAATGGCCATCAGAGTCAAATCTCTGCTTTTGAGTTATTAATACTATATGGTACAGGTAGTTGACTGATGCCTCGCCTTTATGTTGTATTCCTTCCCTCAGACACTGTGTGACAAAAATCTTTCTTTCTCACAGGAAAAAGGCATAAATCTGACTCACATTGAATCTCGACCTTCTCGTCTCAATAAAGATGAGTATGAATTCTTCATTAACTTGGAAGGCAAGAATGTCCCAGCACTGGACAAGATCATCAAGTCCTTAAGAAATGATATTGGAGTAACAGTGCACGAGCTTTCACGAACAAAAAAGAAGGACACTGGTAAGGATACACTGGCAAAGAAAATATTGACAAGGAATATTCATGTCACACACTTAAATTATTTCCTTTTCCTCCAGTAAAAGTGTTAACCTTGGACCTGCACGATTGTGCCTCCCTCCTTCTGTCTACTTTGTATTGTAAACTTTTGCATACAGATTTTTTCATTACAGGTTGCCATGCTCTATTTTTGGCCAAGTTTTTGACTAGGTCTCGTAGGAACTGGTGATACAGAATTTTGTCTTCACCAGTTTGGTTGATGCCACATGCAGTCTTTTAAAGACAGCCTTATTGCAGTATGTTGATTCACTAGTTTTTGCTCATTTGCTGACTCTTTACAAACTCTTTATTCAATAGATGCTTCCTACAAAGTCCAGCAGCCTTCCAGATTATCCTTATTCAGAAAGGATCTTCTGGCAAATGGCAGCATAGCGAAACAAGAAGTGAGAGCAAAGTGAGAAGTGAGAGCACAGACCTTGCTTTCCCCCTTGCTGAATGTCTTTAGGACCTCATGAATCACCCTGGCACAAAACTTGTGGTGTTGTGGAGGTGGTAAGAGCCCAATTACATGCAAAGTCTGGCATGAAATGGTAGCATACTCAGGGGGCTAGTGCACTCCTTTAAACACCGGGACTTTTCAACATCAGTCTCATGAGGTCTGTCCACAGGCCTCTGAAGCCCCTTCCCCTGTGTGGCCCTTGCACCTCTGGGCAGACATGGAAGGAGGGGAGGAAAAGTTCCCAACAGTGGCTGTCCCTACTTCCCCTCCTCTCTTTCACCCAGGTACGTGCATGTCAAATGCTGTTTGCCTCTCCATTATTTGTGCTTGGGGACCCCCCTTACTCCTGCTATTGCAATTAGAGAGCTGTGCCACCCATTTCAGTGGGATCAGGAATAACTTCACTACTGGAAGAAGTTCTGGGAATGTCAGAAGTAGTTCTGTGTTTGGAGGAAACAAGGAAAGATTTTCTGAGCTGTCACACTCCTAATTTTTGCTGGAGTTGAGACTGCTTTGTACAGTGGTGGCTGCCCAACATTCAGTCTGAGACATATATAAATGCCTCTTCAGATAGCACATGTGGTTTTAATAGGATTTCAGACTTTAAATACTTTAGGTCTGGATCTTCCTCTTCCTTTCTAGGAACAACATGAAAGGACATTAATACCTTCATGAGATCAGTCCTGGTAATCCCTTTCCCACCTCCTTTGTGTCCTCCCCATGACATTACATTTGAAGATGAAAACAAAGTTAGCAAATACTCTTTGGAGTTAGTTCTCTCCATTCATGAGATGGAGGGACAAAGGGTTGATTAGGTGATTTATGGTCACGTGAAGTAAAAGATGTTCTCTCTTTAGGACTTTTTTTATTTCCAGGAGAAAGGTGCAGGACCTAACAGGTTTACCATTGCTTTTGTTTTTCTAATTGTCATTATGAAGGTATTAAAATAATATGTAAACCTAGGCCAGAGTAAGATAGAGATGCAGCTCTAAATACCAGCCAGGAAGTGTTTGTGACTGAAATTCTGACCTCAAAGAAATCAAAACGCCCATGGTCTGCTGGTCTGCTGTGGGATTAGATTTCTCTGCATGTTAATGTGTTGATCAAAGCATTTGTTGAGCTAGATTATCCTAGTGTGTGAGTGCTGCAGAAAAGAAATCGATCCCCTTCCTTCTGAGAGGATAACTTGTGTTTGTTTCTTAGTTCTAATAACTGAGAAACAATATAAACTGGGAGCAACTTATTGCCAAGGAAAGAGAGGAAGACTGACATTTCTTCTTGCTTTTTCCCTTTTCCTTTTCATCTTCAAATTTCAACTTCTCTCATTAGTAGTGAGGATCCAGTCAAACTGAAATCCCCAAAGAGCCACATCTGAAAGGTCAAAGAAGCACTGCTTAGGGGTTGAACTGTGGGTGGCAAATTCTCTGCTGAGGCAGCTATGAGGGCAGACTGAAATGGAGCATACTGTGCTGTAGGAAGAGTGGTAAAATGTAGTCCTTTATTTCTGATGGCATTAACAATTAATAGGCCTTGTGGTGCCTTTTAGGTCAGACTGCCTTTCAAAAGTATGCATCCTCCTGGCAAATCTGGTCACAACCTATAGATGTGCTTTTGTGAAATTTTATTCCCAGAGCACAGAATGAGAGTGATACACCTCCAGGGAGCAAAATCTCGAGCATATGGCTCATGGGGATATTGTCACACTCTTCTCAGTTGACAGGTAAAGCTGGAAATGTTTTCTCCCAGAGTCAACCCACAGTCCCATGAGATTGATTATTTCACCACTGCCTACAGTTGCTCTCAGCCCTTCCTTTGTAAGGATTCACATTGCTCATGCTCATGATTTGAGCAGAAAACCCCTCTTGCACTCAGTTTCCCATAGGAAACACATAGTGCCGCTCTTAGGGCAGTGCTTTGTGGAGAGTCAGAAAAAAATTACTGTCCTCTTCTCAATAGCTGAGCACTGAACACATGCATGTGCTATATTGGACATGAAAAATTCAGTGTTCTTATTTTGTTCTGTGATTATTATTATTATTTTTTTAAATCTGGACGCTCTAATTGTTTTTAGGGTCTTTACTCTCATAAAGGCAAAAGGCAGTTTTGGTTTCCCTTTTACACACCAAAAAGTAACAAATAGCGGGTTTGGATCAACAGTGTAATGACATCTGAGAGCAGACCAGCAAAATGCCATGAATGCAACAATAGTTGTAAAGCTCCAGATGAGATGGGATAGCAGTCACTGGGCCAAACCGCCTTTGTAGAGATGGAAAGATTTGTTGTGAAAACAGCGTTTCTCTTAATAGCTTTTTTTGGAAACAAGATGGGTATCTGCAGACCTCTTAGACCCTATGAATAAAAAGAATTAAATATTATTCTGTTGCTGCATTAGGGAAATGCAGACAATTTATTGCATTTCTGAGACAGTCTGGGGGCTGATTTTCTGTAGGGGCCTTGTTTGCTAAACCCTGAGGCTGGCCAAAGCATTTGGGGCTGTTTAAAAAAAGGTTAAACCTGGGCCTTGAACTGCTATAAATTGCATAGACCTGTCTTTGACCCTCTTCACAATGATCCAAATGGAAGAGCTCTGCAGAAGTCCTTGCTGTCCCTGCTTTGCTGCCCCTCATATAAATGGCTTATTAGCATTCTGCTAAGCATTTGACCCCATGGTAATTTGGTCACCACTTGGGTGTCCAGCACAATCCCATAAATGCCGCTGTTTCACTTACAGACAAATCAATATTTATTACTGATCAGCCCACGTTTTCTCCTCGAACCTTCACAGAGGCCCAGTGTTGCAACAGCTTGCTCTGGCTATTCGTTAACGGCCGTGCAGGCAGACAGTGAGTCTGGCAACAGGGCTGGAGGAGGCTGTCGCAAACAAAATATGGGACAGATTCATCAGGGGATAATTTGATTTGATAGTTGCTGGGGGGGTTGGGGACAGCATCCCAATACACCAAAGCCACACAGAGGCCCTTCTGCACCCTGGTGCCTGTTGCTAGAGCTGTACGGATTAGGTGCTGTGGATGCACCTGTGATTATTGTTGCCACAAGTGCTTGAGGAGGTTCAGAACTTAACATCAGTTTATGCTGGTGCAAATAACCCAAAGCATCAACATGATTCCTCTTCTGGAGCCTACTGCTTTCAACCAGAGCAGCTCTCCTTGAGCTACTGTCAGTGTATTGGGGGTGCGAGGGGGGGGACAGAGAATAGGTCTGGTACCTACAGTGGCTGTGCACCTAAAAGATAAGATGCTGTACCTGTGTAGGGCAAAAGTAAGCTAACCTATCTACGTGTCAGAAACTGTCATTGTGTCAGCCTTGGGCATCAGTCTGCCCTACAGTTTATCACAATTTCTGTACCATATACTCTGGGAAAGCTGTGAATAAAATGTGTTTAATGAATGCAAGTCTTTATTATTCACATTTTATAATTTCTTAAAGTTGGAATGATTCAAACCGTGCCCACCTTAACCTTTCTGAATCAAGGAGCAAATCCCTACAGATTTCCACTGTAGACCTCAGCCCCATTGGTCTTTCTGCACAATCTGGACCTTTCTGTTCATGTTGTGTCCTTGACAGTGGTGATTCTTCATTCAGAAGTTGACAAATCTTTTCCTGTAAGGCTGCCAGGCAGCTTTTGTCAGGATTGTGATAGTGAGGTATCAGCACCCCTAACAGTGGAGAGTCTGAAGCACAGAACAGTGTGGCAATTCCCCAACCACACTACGCAAAAGGCAGTGGCAGACCTGGAAGATAAATGCCATGCGCTGCTGCTTGTATAAAAAATAGGGGCAGGATGGCTGGGTGGGCTCACTCCTAATACAGTAAAAGACAGTACCGACTCCTCTCTAGGATTCAGTATAACTCCTTCTAGTCACCTCCCTCAGCTGGTTTAACTTACGGGGCACTGAACAATAAAGTGGGAACATTTCTGGGGAAACAAACAAGCTAGTGGTAAACCCAGCCAACAGTCACTTAGAGCAGATCTTCTGGGACTGCTGCTGCCATCTAGTGCCTCATTCAGGCCTGCCTGTTAAGGCAAAGCAGAAGGCTGTGCAGCTCGAAATGGGAGACCAAGTTTTATGGGTCTCAGCAGAAATACTGGTTGGAGTCAGGCTGGCTGGAGCCAGGAGCTGCATGTCAAGATGGTTGTGGGACACCAGGTCAGAGGGTGCGAGTGATCTGCATGCAGCCAAGCCGTGGCCACCCAAAAAGTGACTTGTGTTGCTCTGGCCACTCTGTGCAGGTGCCTCACAGAAACCCAGCACCACAGAGGCAAGGCTGAATAGTCTTGGAGGCAGCGTGATCCTCTTATCCCTTCGGTGGTCCATCAGGAGCCAGGATGATCCCTGTCAGCAAGGCACTGCAGGAGCTCACGTAGCAGCTGCCAACAGAATCCTCAGAGGCTCTGTTCTTAGAGGGGGACTTTTCCTGTGATCAGGTTAATTTGGCACAAAATCTGAAATCATATGGGAAGGTGTGGCTGAGTAGCAGTGGTCCCGGCTGAATGAAGCCACACAGAGCAATGTTCTCCAGTCTCTGTCTCAGCAAGTGACCCTGTTCATGTGAGAAGGTCAGAAAATGGCCTGCCAACATTTTACTGATAGAGAAAGGGCTGAGAGATCTCGGACTTGGAGGGGTAGGCTTTGGGGTGATACTATCCTCAGTATCCGTCAATCTGACTTGTATGTGGAGTGGAGAGCATATGGGACATGAGTACATGGCCTGAGAATGGAGTGCATCATTACCTGGACTTGTTGTCCCTGATTCGCAGAAAAAGCAGAGTAGAACTGGAAGCAGTGCCCAGAAAAATGATAAGAGGGAATAGGGATAGGCTGCAGTTTCTGTGCTAGAAATACAATGGTAAAGGGTGAGGCAAGATAAGGGATGGTAGGTAGAGGATCTGACAGGGGCTTTAAAAGCCTGGGTGACCTGGAGAAGGTGAATAAGGACAAATTATGTTTATATGCAGGAATTATTTAGTATCAAAAGAAGTAAGTTCAAAGCAAAAGGGAGTGATTTTTTATATCACATGTAATAAAATAGTAGAGCTCAGTGCATCAGAATGTCTTGGAGACAAATTCGTACACGGGTTAAAAGAACAATTACTTGTATTTGTGAAGAAAGTTCCTCTGATGCTGTTAAATTCAAGTATGGCTGTAGCCTCTGACTCAGGAAGACCCTCAGTGGCCCACCACTGAATTCAATGAGTTGCTGGGGAAGTACCAGAGTATCTCTGCCCTGATACTGGTCCCCTGAGCAGGCTTTACTTCCCTGAGGATGGCAGAGGTGGAAGGGCTAACAAAGGGTACCATGGAAAAAAATGTGTTATCTCAGTGGAAAAGGAGAAGGAAGGGATGGGAAAAGGAAAAGACAGACAGCTAGGGTCAAAGTTCCAAATATATAAGAAGGAGGGAACACCAAGCAAGTAGCAGCTGAAGCTACCACTGGGTAGTGGTACCTTGAGGAGTTACATAGGGATGCTCTGCCCAGTGTGCAGATGGGACAAGGGAAAGGAATGGGCTCACAGTCCCTGCACTCCCTTCATCAAAATTCCCCATCTCAGCGTTGCATTTCTGGCCAGGCCCAGAAATGACTGACAAGGGTACCCATGTTTCGGTATGCAGCCAAACCCTCCTAAAAGAGGTGGATAAGGGATCACATCTTAGCACAGCCAATGTGCATATGTGCCAGGCCTCTTGCTTCTGAGGGGAGTGCCTGCACTGCAAGGTAAACATAGCCATAGCTCCAAAGGTCTGGTCTGTTCCACGAGTGTTGCAATGAGCCCCTCCTTGTTGCTCAGTTGCTGTGAAGACATTTGCTTACCACTTTCCCCTGTCTGAGAACACCACATCTGGAAAGTCCCATTGTTCTTCCTTGCCCTCCACCTTATGACCTTCTGTAAATGGAAGGC
Organism: Bambusicola thoracicus; assembly: GCA_002909625.1. Taxonomy (NCBI): domain Eukaryota; kingdom Metazoa; phylum Chordata; class Aves; order Galliformes; family Phasianidae; genus Bambusicola; species Bambusicola thoracicus. The sequence continues at coordinate 4,092 of PPHD01008696.1, read as the reverse complement.
CACAGGGGCATTCCATGCCATGTAGTCAGTGTGGTCCCATTTCACATCCTGGCTGCGCTGCAGGAAGCGTGTATAGAATGTGAGTTACAAGGCAATGAAGATCCAGGCCCACAATGTTAATTAAATGAATACATTATTGTATAATGAGTGCAGTAATACAATGCTAGTTTGAGGTATTAGAGTGCCATTTATCATTTTATTTTGGCATCCAAGCCCAAGTGAGGCCACCAAGTAAGTCTTAGAAAGAGATTTTCAGAGGGCATTCCTTTGAAACAGTTGATTTGAGCTACTGTGAAAGCAAGGGCAATCTGGAAAAATTCCTGTGTTTTGGTAAGCCAAGAAACCAGAATAATAAACAGAAAATCATAAACATCACAAGCCAGCTCTGTGCCAAGGGCTGGACTTTCTTGATGCTCTGAATTTTTCCCACAGTGCAGAACAACTGCAAATTCAACACCATTTGCAGGGTTTGTTGTTGCCTTCTACTACAGGGAAAGGAAGTCTGTGGACATTAGATCCTTACATGCGTTTCTTTATATTTAGGCTTAAGAGATGGGTAGATGAGAAGGAGGCCCAAAACCAAGCAACAAAGAAGCCTAACAGCCTCTGTTTCTGTTTTGCTTTGCAGTTCCATGGTTCCCAAGAAGTATCCAGGAGCTGGACAGATTTGCCAATCAGATCCTAAGCTACGGAGCGGAGCTGGATGCTGACCATCCTGTAAGAAAAGAACTTAGTTACTTTTTTGTCCATATGTTTCTAGTTATTTGGGTAGACGTTTCTCTCATTTACATTTGCTCTGCTGTAAGACAAATACAGTAGACTAAGTCTCAAGGTTTAGAGCAAGAGAGGCGCCACATTTCTAGAGCTAGAATCAGTTCATTCCCTGCTATGAAGTAGAGCAACCCTGAAGTTGCTTTAATTTAATCAAATACCTGAAGAGTCACAGACTTCATCAGTGCAGAAGGCCACCACGGGGACACCTCCGATTTTCCCATATGGCTCTGATACCCTGACTTGAGACTCAGTTTGTGAATCACTAGCAACAAAATCTTCAGAAGCAGTGTATAACAGCCTGGAGGTAGGAAGAGTGTTTTTACGTCTTTTATCACAAACACACAATTGAGCTTAGAGCACTGCGATTTAGCTGTTAAATCTGTCATGATTCTTGTTTGGTGAGACATGAAACAAGAAAAGGTTCCTTTTTCAAAAGGTTCATGGTTAAAGTGTCAGAGTGAGACAGTTTTACGTACTGGCTTAGCTGAACATTTTTTCAGCTCTTCCAAATATAAGAATACTTGCTGCTTCTACTTCTTTCCAGGCAAACAACAACTTGTTTTCATTTGTCAACACACACTGAGTTCCATGCAGTGGAAAAGAAATTGCTGCTATTAGTTTAATTGAGATAGGATGATTATAAATAAATTACATGCAGTGCAACAAAAATTGCTGCTATTAGTTTAATTGAGATGAGGTGATTAGTCATTCACTACCTATTGCTTAATTCAAGAGGTGTTATGTATCATATACAATGATTCATGATACTCGATGCAGTCATATGAAAGGCAGAATGAAAGGAGATACGTTGAGCCAATGGCCCCCTCGTGTGTCATGTGGGAATAGACCTAGACTGTATTCAAAGAAAGAAACAAAAACATAGATGTTGAAAGGAATGAACAGCTCTGCTTCAGTTCCTAGAATTATTTAGGGAGTACTTTATTCAGGTTGTGTTAAGAAAGAAGACAACTTCTGGGTAAATAGACATGGCAACATACAGAGTATAGAAAGAGAGAAATTAAAAAAGCCTTCAGTATGTTAGTACTTGAGCACGAGATTTGACCACAAATACACCTATGCCATATTAATCTGAGACAGTGTGTTTTTTATGCCATTGTTGGCCTTTATTTGACCAGCACTCTTCAATCGGTGCTCTACCTCAGCTCTCTCCAGTGCCTGGTTGTGTTTCATGGTCCCTCAGTCCTGTCACACCATGAACCTCTGAGAGAGACATTCATGAACTCCAGCAGTGTCCATGAAGTTACTGCTGTTCGCCTGGCAGATATTTCTTCTGTCTGGGAAGGACATCACTTTAGGTGATGAAGACACTCCTGGCCCCGAGGAACTTACATCCTACATAAGTGTCACACTAGGATAGGAGAATGGTTATCCTGGTAGTAGATTTAGAAATTGTATTTCTTAACTCTGATCAGACAGATGATTAGCTGCAAAGGTCAAACTGCTAACCACAAAATCTAATAGACATTCTCTATAGTGATTAAATCCTGTACTTCTGGGGCTCCCTGGAAGATCGCTGTTCCTTGGATCAACCATGCTCTCAGCAGAAGAAAGGCTTTTCACCACCTGCATTTACCCATCATTGCTGTTTCTCTTTAGGGGTTCAAAGATCCTGTGTACCGGGCCCGGAGGAAGGAGTTTGCAGACATCGCCTACAACTACAGACAGTGAGTGCTCAACTTGCGGGCAGAAAGCAAGCCCATGTCTCCTGCCTTCTGTGGGGTCCTGTCCCTGCAGTGAGCCCTGTTTCCTTTCACAAGAGTCCTCATGCTGCTGGCTTTTCTTTTTTTGTGTGTTTAAATCTTCCTGTTCATGCATTTATCCTCAAATTGCAGTAAAACAAAAGTAAATTGTTGCAGGCACATGTTCAGATGAGAACATTACCTATCCTCTTTCCCCACAGCACCCCTTATCTCTGGCTTTGTTGTCTAATTGAACAGCAGACTCAGTTGCTACTACAAAGACCTGAGCATTGAATAAAGCTGTTTCTGGTATTCTCCTCATTAAACCAGGGTTGGGGGAGGAGAGCCTATCATTTACATTAAAGCAGGAGCTGCATACACTATTAAAATAATGAATAACTTATGGTTCTGATGCTAATCCAGCACCCGATACTCTACTTTTATCTTGTCTGACCCAGCTGCAATCAGCAGTTTGGGCTCTAATTTCCAAGAAGAAATGAATGAATAGAGATGATAAATTCAGTTAGAACAGGCTTGCTTGATTGCTTTCAGTGATCAAATCTGGAGGAGATAGAATTCTGTTCCCAGAGCCACTCACACATTTATATCAGTACTATTTGGTCTGATTCTTGCTGAGACTGGTAAAAAATTGTGATTGCAAATGATAAGGTAACATATGTTGTACATTTAGAGCTCTACTTCAGATAGAACTGTGATGAAAAGATAACTCCTGAGCCAAAAAGCTTATAGTGCAATCATAAAATGAGAGAAATAATTGGCCTAATTAATGTAAAGTGAAAAAAAGCCAGGTGAAAAAAGTCAGACATCCAATTTATGGCTAGAAAAATTGAATAAGGCTTTGTGGCCGAATTTAGGTGAATTTAGTTTCCATTTATAAGTATCCCATAGAAGATCTAACTTTCTCAGTTAGCAGATAGCAAATTTTGGTCTCTAGTTTGCAGGCTTTCATCATATCCTACACAGAAATAAAATGAAAATGAGTTCGTATTCCACCCTCTGCCACCACTCCTATATTCAACCCGAAACCCACTTAAGGAGATGAAACTGTTATATTCCAAGATGTAACTAATTACTAGTTAGTCTGTTATCCAGATTCTCAGACACTTTGGCTCTAAGCTCGAATCTAGGTCCAAAAAGCACCTTTTATGTGAAATTCTTGGACTTTTCAATAAGATCTTTCAGCTATAGAGCAATGAGCAGTATGTGAAAACCCGCTTTTGGGCTTCTGGGTCTTGTGGAAAGATGTGGTGGATTTTTTGTGGCTTTGGATGCTGAATCATGAGGGCCCAAATAGATAGTGTACTTGATCTGGGTGCTTCACCTGGCAGATGCCTTTCAGGGTGTGCAGCAGGACAGTAGAGGCAAGGGGGTGTCCTCTGCTTGGAGGGACAGGAGCCTGGAAAAGCAGGAAGGAGGAGAGGGACAACCAAAGCTATGAGGCACTGTGGGAAGTGCCTGAAAAGGCAAAGATGCTTAGCTTGTAAAGTCAGTTATGAAGGTGAGTTTTTGGTCAATTTTCTCATATTTTTATTTCCCTTATCAGTTTAATCTTCTTATGTGCCCCCTTTTCTGTTATTATTTTGTTCTCTTTTGTCCC
>PPHD01008695.1:4335-21471 GCA_002909625.1 Bambusicola thoracicus | reverse complement strand
GCATATATGCCCTAAAAATTAACATGAAAATATGGAATACTGACACGTCACCCTATAGAATAACAATGATTAGTGTTAATATCATGATTATCATTTGTATTTCAAGAGCCTTAGGAGTCCCCTCCTAATAATATCTTGATTTCAGAAAATGTCAGAAAAAAGACTTACTCGGACAGACAGAGGGAGCACTGAGGGTTGATTAAAGGCTTCCAGTGCTCAGTTCAGAGCTGCATAATAGGAAGCAGAGGGAGGAGGCTAAAGTCATCACCTTCAAAGGTGAAATACGAAACGACTCTTGGAAATGTTACTAAAGAACGTGGATTCTCCATCTTCACTTACTGAAATTTTTACACCAAAATTGGCTGCTTGGGATGAAATGAGTGGATTACCAGGCTCTGTGCTCATTGCAGGAATATCCAGACAGCCTTATACCACTTCTCCTTGAAACTTTGAAGACATGAGGCCACAGCCTCAGATAAACAGAGAAAGCCCCATGCGGTGCTCCTCCATCCCCATGGAGCCGTGATCTCCTCCTGGGCTCAATCAGGGCTCAAAACCCATCGGCATCCAGCACCAGCCCTATCTCCTGTTTTGCTCCACTGGGACAGCCTCAGTGTTAATCCTCACTGGTGCCCAGAAGTAATTACTGAGCTATTACAGCGGGCTCAGGAGATTCTCTATAGGATCATGGGGCAATCACATATTCATAATCTGTAAGACAAATCAGAGTTAATGTACAATTTGACTGTAACTGTTACAAGCTTTCTAGAAAGTAAGACTGAGCTGGCAGGGGCTGCCGGTCGTGCCCTCTCTCCGTTGCTCACAAAAAAAAGCACAGCAATAAGCAGCAAGGCTAGAGCTATCAGAGGTGATACTGCAAACCAGCAGTGCGGTGCCTTCATCCCCACTGTGCCAGAGGCACAGCAGGATCCTGGCATCCTGCACTTACCATCCTGCAGGGCAGGCTGCCTGCTCCCTCCCTGCCCCTCATCTCATCGCTGTCCCGCTGCAGCCCTTCAGAAGGCCGTCCTTCTGGCTACGAGAAGAGCGATCGTATTTTCCACACTACGTTCCCCCTCCTCCCCCTCCCCAAGCTTTGCGCAGTAACAGTCTGAGAGTCATCTCAACTGCATTGTATTTTACTAAGTCATCCCAGGACCTCTCCATCATTTGTTCATTTTCAGCAACTTTCGCCAAATCAGTGCTTCAGCTGCTAATTATTGGTGCCAACTTTGTTCTCCATCTCCCAAGAGCAGACACTTGGCATTTGCAGGGCCAACAATAGCCTCTGTTGAAACCTTCTGTGTTCCCACCAGGAAAAATTCACATTTCTGAAAATTAAACGCTGAGAGACAGGGTTGTATTTTTCTCTTGTGCTAATCATCCACACCGAACCGAAGGACAGCACCGCTCTAACAGTTCACCCGCAAATCCCTCAAAAAAACTCTTTTCTTTTTTAAGCCAACAAAACAATCATTGATCATTCAGTGATTTTTTCTCCTAATACTGCAGACCTTCTTTCAGTTCAGTATAAAAGCTGTTGGTAGAAGGAAAACTCTGCTTCTGGACTAAGGATAGAATGGGAGCCCTGCAGCCCTCCTGCCTGTGACAGAGCCTTCCCCGCAGTGCTGCAAGAGGCAGAAGGCAGCTGGGAGATGGGCAGCAGAGCCTGCCAAGGGGAAGGCGTGAGCACAGCCCAGCCTGGTTCTGCACATGGTTGTTTTTTGGGGTGCCCTCCACTTTTGCTTGTAGTTAATGCAGGCAAGCAATCCTAGCGTACCCCAGGCCGCAAAGCCCTTGCTGCTTGCTGAGTCAAGAACCAGACAACGTCTCCAGCTGTGATAGTTCATTAATATATAGAGAGCACATCAAAACCTAAAGGGGAAAGGTCTTTATACTGCGTTCATGCAAACTGCTTACAGCATTACAAATCATACAAGATCCTTCTGCGGCGTTCCCTTTTCCTAAGCAGTGTGCAGTAGCCCAAGCTTTTCTCCAAACTGCTCCAGTTTTCAGTCTGGTATTTATTCCTTGATATTTGGGCTCTGAGTGGGCTTGCTGTGTCTGAGCACCCAGCTGTGTGCAGCTTCATGCTCTGAGACAGGCAAAATCCCCATCGACACCAGCATCACTTTGGCCCTTGCAGGACTACCAGCCCTGCCAGCCACAGCACCACAGCCTTAATGCTGGAAGCCCCCGAGCTACCATGTTTGTCCCATACAAGAATTTGCCATCGGTGATCATTCAGAATTTCCAAAAACAACTTATTCTTGGGAAACTACTGCCTTGCTCATTAATCTTTGATATCATGTGCTTTACAGAAACCTAATTAGACGACATCTTCAGATTCTGCCTTACCCATCGCAGCGGTCAAACTCTAACAGATGCTGTGAGTTACTGAAGCATGAACATGCTGCTGCCATGAAACTGCCTCTCCCTGCGTTTCTGTCACTCCCTTTAGGACGTCTACCAGAAGTACAGTTGCTGGCTTGCAATCTTGTTTTGTTTTTTTCATGACGACTTTCAAAAAGGCTCAGGGAAACACAGTTGTACCTACAGCCCTTACGAGTCACTTATGAAGCTGTTGCACTTTAAAGACAGTATCAGTTTTAGGGTTTCTCGGTTTCACAGCAGCAATATTGTCCTAATAAAGCACTTTCTCACTTTTTACCTTCTCTTTCTGGCAGAGGGAAGGAGATGTTCTGGAAAGCCCAGTACAGGGACCAGGGCAGGCAGCCGGGTGACTGAATTGCATGACTTGTCCACAGCCATCATCTGTGGTTTGTCTGCAGAGAAGCCCACTGGAATTTCTCTTTAAATACGAACGCACAGCGTGCAGGCAGGCCAGCCACTGTATCCGTGCAGCTTGTTTGCTCTGCGGACACTTCATCTGTCACTGCAGCGCAGGCAAACACCTGAGCCGAATGCTGAGCGCCACATCCTCTGCTTGATGCTGACATGCTGATGCGCTGCTGAGCTCCATTCCCCAGACACACTACTGAATGGACTCCTAGCTTCCCATTCCTTCATGTGTGTTGCTGCAAATCTTCCCCCCTTTTTTTTTCCCCTTCTCTTTAACCACAGTGACTCAGCCTGAAGCCCAGCTGGAGTCCACTCTGCTGTGGGGTAGGCAGAGCCACAAGGGCCACCCTGGGCTTCACGCCACTCACAGCTGATGACAACAGACCGTGCTTGGGACTTGCCCTCACCTTGTGGGCAGGAGGCCATCCATCACCTACAGTCACAGAATCATTAAGGCAGGAAAAAACCTCTAGGATCGCACCTCATCCAACTATCCAGCTACCACCAATACTGCCCACTGACCATGTTCCTCAGTGCGACATCTCCACATCGCTTGAACACCTCCAGGGACAACGACTTCCACCACCTCCCTGGGCAGCCTGTGCCAATGCATCATCACTTGGTACTCTGAGTGCAAGCAAAGCAGGCTCCGTGGCAGGGAAACACAAGCAGGCAGGATGGGCTTGCTCTGGCTCTCAGCTTCCTACTGCTCAAATACATCTGCACCTCTGGAAAAGTACCAAACCCCTTGACAGCTCAACAAAGAATTGCTCTTTGGGGAATAGCACATTAAATCACAAGTCATCTCCCTGCAATGCTCCCTGCCACCCGCATGCTGTAGGCTTCTGTCATGCCTGTCCCCCATCATCAGCTCACTCCCCAGCAAGCCCCCCTTAGCCCCTTCAAGTACTCCACCAAAATCCTCATTTGTCTTCCATGCTAAATTGAGGCCTGAACCACAAAGGCCAGAGGCAACGAAGAACAGCCAACAAATCTCACTTTTTATTCCTTGCATTTTTTCCTCCCATTTTTAAGTTTCTCAGCATGCATTTTTGCCATTCCTTACCATTGTATGCATTTGTGATGTATCTTGCTCATCCGTTAATTTCTCTTTTTTTCTTATTTCCTCTATTTAAACAGCTCTGCTCATCTTCTCTTTTGCTTTATTTTCCAGATGTCCTCTATTTGTCTTTCTTCTCTCCCTTGCCATCCTGCTCAGCTACATTTGCCTTCCATAATTTATAAATCACTTTTTCATACTACGGTCTGCATTTGGACCTTTCTGCTATATGTCATTCATACAAACCCAGGGTAAATCCAACAAGGTGAATTAAAATGGATGAGAGCTCCTGTGAGGTGAAAGCAAATTGAAAGCGGTCTAAACAAGAAGAGAATCAAGCACAGCATGCTGGGCACACAAAGCTGGTCCTGTTTAGAAGGGAGGTCTCAAGAGAGTCTCAACACAACTTTAGAACTTTAGTACGGAACTCAATTTTCAGAGGATTGGTGGGATTCCTTGAATTACAGGCTAACACCGTGGCTGTGACCTGGTACATCCTTACCCAAGAGCAGTTATCACAGCAGAGTAATTTGCATACTCAGATTCCTTCTCTTCCACTTTTTTACATAAACGTAATGCAAGACCACACGAGTAGTATGAAGACCAGGCATCCTCACAGAGGTTATGAGTCCCAGTACTGCCTTTATCCACACAGAACAGTAATTCAGATGGAAAATTTTAGGCTGCACGCCTTGCTAACCATATGATCTCATTAGGAGCTCCTTGCATCTTCATTTACAGCAATGCCAATTCTGGTTGAACCACATTTTAGCACAGTTTGCTCCACCCTCCATCCGTCAGTGAGAACTTCCCTGCTGGGCTCAAAGCAGGTCCCAGCTGCAAGGAGCACAGTAGGTACAGCAGCCAAAGTCCAACCTGCTCCCAGCATGGGGAATCAGCCCAACTTCCAACTATTTGAAATACGGCATATGTGGGCCTTCATCAAACACTTCTGAGTATCTCCTGGGTTAGGACAACCAGCTCGTATTTGCAAAATGAATGCACATTAGCGGTGTTGTACAGCATATTGCACAAAGGTGGGCTGCAAACGCTCACTGTTCTCTTTCTTCATGGTCACCTATACAATAGTGCAGAAACTTAAATGTGGGACACGCTCAAGAGTCTGCCTGAATCAGAGTTACAAAGAATAACAAAGTTGAAACCTACCAAAGCGTCAAAATGTAGGAGAACTTTTAAAACTGGGAAAGAAAAAGTCTTTTGCAAAGGATAAACCAATTAGCACAGTGACAATGGCCAGGTGGACATGGTGGCAAACGGCCAGGCAAGAGACACTAAGAATAACCACAGCGAGTTGTTGCCAAGGAGACTTTTTTGGCATGTCACAACAAAGAGAAAAGGTATTACAATGCTAAAAAGAAAAGTTGGAAATAAATTGATCTCATCAGGGCCACAGTCACACAACGAATAACACAAAGAGGAGAGATAATTGCTCTGCTAAAAGATTAAGTGAAAGCATGGTAATGTAATATTGTGGCCTAAAATATTTTTTTTGCAAAATGGTGCAACATCTTGTGTTATAATTTCAACTTTCATATTACAACATAATAGTCAAGAAGGTGAAATGAGAAGAACTGCAAATCAACCAGGCAAACAAAACAGCGTGACCTTGTTGAAGTGGAGCATTTTGAGAACTGAACATAAAGTTTTTCCAGCAGTAAAACTCATCCTTCAGAACATTTTCAGCTGTCAGCCCAACTACAGCAAATAGAGTTTGCACGATGCAGCATCAAGCAATGAATAAGCAAAATGTTTATAACTTAGTGCTTAAAATTAAGCTCAAAAAGGGCAAAAAAGCTACTCTGTAGAAAATTAATTGATGGGCCAACCTCTAAGTTTCACTGACTTGACTGCACCTGGAAAATGCTTATCTTGTAGGAATTTTGGCAAGTCATTGCAAACTGGCCAGCACTGCAGAGCCTGCGACTTGCAGAGCATGTGGTGAGACTGACTTTGCACATCCCTCTGGTTTGCACAGCCCACACCCACCCCAGGAACACGGCCCCATCCCTCCCAGTGCGTGCAGATGCGCAAGGTGGTCTTTGCTCTAAACAAACCCCAATGAGTTACACAAGGGGGGCTGAGAGCTGTCAATCTCATTTGCAACTAATGCATCATTAGCCAGAACACAAAATTCAGATAGATGAGAAGGGTTTCCACGGTACGAGTTGCACTGCTAAAGGCTCCTTACATCCTTCCAAACACGAATGCAGCATTTATGGGCTACTGGAGTCCAACCTGCCACCAAGATACTCAATGTACGATCTTTATTCCAGGAATGACTAAATTACAGCAAATTAGCACATTAAATGAGCTGCCTTGCTGACCTCTGGCTTTGCAGGTGACACATCTAACAATCCCACTTGCATTTTTAACAGAAAGAAATGCCAAAGCACGGTGAAGGGCTTGAATAAAAACAGGTTACAGGAGATGGCAGATATCTTTCCACAAGCCAACTGCTCTGCAAAAAGGGGAAACTGAGTTTTAATTACGGTTTAACAAACTCTAAAAAAATAGGTTAAAAGTCAAATTCCTACCCGGAATGGGTGGGGAGGTGGAGTGAGAAGAGGGGGGAAAAAAATGAAGAAATACATATAATAAACACTATTGGAAATACTATTGAAACATAACACTTGAAGTCAATATACATCTTTCCAGCACTTTTGGCCTTAGTTATTGACCAACAAACTTAGCCTTTTGGTAACGCCTCCAAGTAGGACTCTACCATCCTTTCAAAAGGGAGCTCTTGAGCGAGGCATGAAGTCTCACAAAGTTGTAAGTGATCCAACCAAATGTTTTCAATGTCAAGTATAACAAACACAGTGCAAATCTCATCAGTGCAAATAATGAATCACACAAATGGCAATGCAAACAGGCCCCTGTTCTTCTACATAATCATAATGATCTTTTAATTAGACAAAGCAAACGGTCTGCTGTATTCACCTTGTGGAGAACAGCAAAAGAACAAAGTTTTCCAAATTCAAGGGTGAAAAACATGAACAATTTGAACTGCTTCTAAGTTCTACCAGCTTCTTCTATTTCTGAGGATATTATACCAGGAACCATGAGCCAGTCAAGAAAGCAAAATGCTGATTTAATGAGAAGAAAACATCACTCGGGCAGTTTGAGCAATGGCACTGGGATGTATGGTGCCTTGGCCACTGACACTGGCAGGACGTGAATCAGGGCGAGGAGGAGTTATAATTTTACGTGTGTTTTGAAAATACTCTTGTTGCTAAATCTGCCAGGGCTTTCCATAGTAACAAAACCAGCTGCAATTGATTAAAGACTGTAAGAAAGACAAAACTTTCTTGGAGGAAGGAGGCATTTCTTAAGCTTAAAAATGACAGTAAAAAACCCTGTGAGACAGAATTGGTCTCTATTCTAGTGAAAGCACAAGAGCTTCATTCCCAAGGCATTTCAAAATCAAGGGCAAAGGCTTCTTTTGTCATTCGTACAAAGAGCTCTGGATCTGTCAGGTCCTACCAAAGGCAAACTGCTAAACACTGCCTCTTCCTATTGCAGCGCGTGGGTGTGAGATGGGGCCCAAAGACAACAGCTGAGAGGAGAGACTTTCAAATGAGCCCTTCCCTGGAAGATGTGTTGGGAATGGAGGCAGGTGTGGTGGAGGAAGGGAGGAAAGGAAAAAGCGAGGAAGGAAAGAAGATGGATGCAAAACAGAAAAGTGGAAAGAAACCATGGCCAGTTGTCCTGCTGCTGTTTCCCACCAGCTGCACTGTTGGACCTGGGCTCACCGCCCTCCTGCTCCCCGAGCCGAGCTCCAGCAGGAAGGGAGGCAGAAGGCAGCACCCTGGTGTGCGTGAGCAGGGCTCAAACAGTGCTTCTGGAGATAAATTTAGCATTAGTATCTATGGGCTTTGGAGGGATTAGAGCCAGGTCAACATTCTGTTGTTTAGTTTTCTGGCAGTTCCAAGTTATTTTTAATTCATTTGCAGGTAAATGGACCCAAATACTGAAAGTTTTAAGAAGAAAAGGAAACAAATCATTTTGGTTGATCTGGAATCACATTTTACTCGTCTGATATAAAATCAAGTGCCTCATTTCAAGCCTTGCTTCAGGGAATCATTAAAAAATATCTTTCAAGGGAGAGGAGAATGGTTCATTTTAAACTCACTGCCATGAAATCCATCAACAACTTCAGGGTTGTGTTCTCTATCTGTATGAAGTTCAATGAAAATGCAACAGCTTTTATCAATAAAAAAAATCACCCAGCTCAATTGTAAGCACCAGACCTAAAGGGGGTTCCCATTTGTCCCCTTCCACCATCTATTACCCCACTCCTAAAGGAATGATCCTCATTTCAGGACCTCCATATATTCCCTGGGATATTTAACCTCTCTTGATAAGCAGTTGCACTCAGTGCAGTCTGATTTGTCCTTCAGATTGGCTCGCAGCCCATCAAAATGAGGACATTTGCTTGTCGAAGGAGATGTAGCTGGTAGGATGTAATGCTCCTTGGCAGGCTTTGCGGAACTTCTCCAATAGGGACAAATCAGATCCACTGCACCTCAATATAAAAGGCTATCAAGAATTACGTAGCAAGCAATTTATCTCCCGCATTAAAGACAGTGTCATCTTTCCAGCATAAGGCTTAGAATGGTCAGAAATTGAATCTGTATCCACTTCGCAAAGTGTTACAAAATTGCTTTAGCATTAATGATGATTCTACTCATACTGCAGAAAATGGAATCAGGCTTCAGAAAGCGAATGGATGATGTCCTAAAAGAAGGGCTGGGAAATCTTTTATACACACACATGCACACAATAACAGCTCAAAGGAAAGAGCTCTGTTTTCACAGGGCATCAGTGTGGTGACAGGGCTGGTGGGCAATTCTTTTCTTCTCGTGTTTCTATTCAAACTGTTTTAATAGGGGTCACACATATTGGAAAGCTAGCAGAAACAATGGCAAATTAAGATATTCAGTTCACAGAAATTCATTAAACCATCTTTAAATGTATCTTTGTTAATTCACGTTGATGTTTAGAAAGTAAACAACTCAATGGCTCTTGGAGAACTGCTAGAAGCTAAAGATGATAACACAGCTGCTCTGAAGTTTCAGATGGGTTCTGCCTGCTAAAGTACAGCAGCACTGCTTAGCCCCCAACCTGGTACTTGTGCACAGCAAAGTGGAAATGTCAAAGCCAACAACAACATAAGCAACACATTTCAGAGCACCTTAGAAAACTGTTACCTTCTTGACTACCAACTGACAGCTCTGCTGACACAAGCAGGAAAAGCCCCAGTAATAAACACTTTCCGTCTGAAACTGGTAAAAACAGAGTCGTTCAAAATCCCGTTTCTGCAGCAATCTGTGGGGTTTACCCACACACTCCAAATACTAATACTTAGCAGAGCTCTATCATCTGTTTCTGCCTACTTAAAGGAGTTGCCAACCAAGCTGCTCTTAGTTTACTTGATGCTAACACAGTCTGTGATCAATTAAACAATGAACATCAAATCAAAGGGAGCAAACAGGGAAACTTTCCACGAATCATCAGCCCCAACGCCATCGCTTATGTTTAATTTCAGGCACCAAAAGGTAAAAAAGCTATTTACAAGTACAACCATCTTCTTTACTCTTTCAGAAGGCCAAACGCTTAAGTAAAAGCACTGATCATACAAACACTGGAAATATAAATTATTAATGCATGCGGTGCTAACAGAAATAGTAATGTGTTCCCCCTTAAGTCAGAACACAATGTATTGTCAGTTCTCTCTGAGCAAAAAATATTACTTCAGTTGTTCAAGAAGGAAATTTACATTTTCCCATTATTTCAAAAGACAAGAGAAGCCTATGCAGCTAAACCTACACATCTAAACAAACAGAAGCAGTAACAGAATATACCTTTAAAAGATGAAGAGATATCTTAAAGGAAGCATGGAGGAAAACCCAACATCTTGGGGTAGCTGAAAAAGGCACGTTTTGGACACCAAGGTCTCTTCAACAGATTACTATACCCTAAGCATACTTTCCTCTATATCTCTTCTGCAAAACGAGTGCCACAAGTATTGTCTCCTTCAGTCCACCTTCAGTATTTGTTCACACAGATCTGAGACCACAAACAGTGCTGAAAAGTAATGTTTTTTAAAGTTGGACAAAACAGCATTTATTTGGCCAACAATAGTTCCACTGAATTATGCAACAACAGAAAGACACTGAAGTACCACAGTCAATAAAGACTGCTTGGCTTTGGTGCCCCTAAAACCCTTGCAAGTCCCAAACAATTACTGTGGACCTTCAGAACTCTGCAGGACCTGCAGCATGGGAGCTGGACATGCATGCACTGAAGCAGATGCTGATCAATACCCATCACTTTCTCACTGGTCTCACCTTTATTAGAAAAAAAAATGATATCAACAGCTGCCACTGACTGTCCCACAGAGCTTCAGAAGAAAGCAAAATGCTGCTGGCATCTCACTGCCTGCTCCTCCCGTGTGTCTCCATCTCAGCTCTGGGCCGCCTTCAGTGCAAAGTTTTACTTCTGACCTTTCCTATATTTCTCTTTATGCAGGAGAATTTTAATTTATCACTTTTTCACTCTTCCCAATCTATTTCAGGCTGATCTTCTCTAAAATTTCTGGAGCCTTCAAAGAGACTTCTTGCATTCTGGTTTCAGTCCAAGCTGCCTTACTCTGAAATGCCACAGTGCAGCTGAGTAACTCCAATGTCTTCCTGAATAACCGGCTCTCCAAAAACAAGCCTTGATTGCTTTGGAATGGTTTTCAAACCAAACTTCTTGAGAGGTAATAAGTAGATAAATAAATACAGTGGAGCAAAGACTCACGCTTCATTTCAGCACATGTATACTTCAGCAATGGGGGGGCCCCACCAGTTCAGGCTACAGCAGGAAGAGGACATGCAAGCATGCAAGACCCTAGATGCTAATCTTCAAATGGCAGAAGTCAGCTCTAGTTTGTAAGGCTGCAAAAGTTTCAAAGTTAGTCTGTGTCTTCATTCTCTGCAGTATAACATGAATTAAAGGCTTGATTCACAGGAAGAGCTAAAGGGCAGAGTGCAAAGGAGGGCTGGACCTTATTAAGAGGGAGATGTAGGTACTGTCAATCCTACAGGGAAGATCTGAATTTCAGACAGAGGGCTCCAGACAGTACTTGAGGCTCAGACAAATACTGCCTCTTTTTTCCCCAAAAAACAGACCTGAGATGAATTTCGGGTCTCCTCGTTTTGTACCTTCCTCCCTGCAACAACAAATTCATGCCAACACAGAAACAAGTGAAGAAAAACATCTCTGATAAGAACTAGATTTTTTTTTATGTTTATGGGATGAATCATTTCAGATAATTACTCCAAAATTACGTTGAAAAACTTATCTGGAAAACCCAAGTGATGCCCTGGGAGACAAAAGAGGACATCAGTATTTGGATCATCTAAAGTAAGAGGAAAGTCAGTGAGGAACAAAATGTCTGAATCATGAACCTGCCACAATTTTTTCTAACTGCCACAAATTCCAGGTCCATTTGAAGTCCCACAGCAGAGAAACTAAGGCAACTGATTGAACTTCCTTGTGAAAAGGCTGGGGGAAAAAAAAAATCCTATAGAGTACAGCATGGGGCCTTGCAGAAATGTCCTGAATTCAGCCAGCGAGACTGAGGCTCATTGTAGAAACCCTCTGTGTTATTCAAGGCAGAGAGAAGGTACAAATGCACATTCTCATCCTGCTGCACATACAGCTCCACACCCTTTACCTCCCAGTCCTACAAGCCTGGACCCAGCTCAGCCCAAACATCACCTGGAGCTCTCCCAACCAAACCAAAGATGTGCTCAGGAGCAGTGGTCAGCATTCTGCCCTGCTGACACCAGAAGCTTAATTCAGCAGAGCCACGTTTGCACCTTCCCCTTATGACTCAGAATAAGCTCCAGGAAACCAAAACTCCTCCCCAGAGACAAGCCATGGCCAAATTCCAGCTGGATCTGGAATTCAGGGAAACAGTTCAAGGCAAAGCGTGCACGGGATGTAGAAGAAGGGTGGTGTAGGCTTAGGGAGAAGAGCTGCTCTGTCTGGTAGATATGCTTAGAATAAGATGGTAGATACAGAGGGCTGTGGGAAGAGACATTGTGTGCTTCCAGGTGGTGGGCCAGGGAGAGAAATGCCAGTGAAGATCACGGAATGGCTTGGGTTGGAAGGGACCTTAAAGACCATCCAGTTTCAACTGCCAAGATCTGCAAGGGAAGAGGAAAAAAGGGGTGCTGATGGCACAGAAGTGTAGAGGTCTGAAAAATGTATTTGGAAGGCAAAGCGGACTGATGAGAGGAAAGGGACCAAATGGCAAAGAAGAAAAACTCAGCTCAGGGAGGTTGGGCTGACAACTGCCAGAGATTTCATGTTCTCCTGCATGAGCAGTGCATCTTTTGCCAGCTCTGGATAACACCACGGGGAGGTGGTGGAACAGCTGTCTCTGTTAGGCGTGCAACTTTCATCCGGGAAACCTCTGCAGTCTGAGATATGGCAGTTAATTGTAAAGGGAGGAGCTGCGTTAAACCTGACAGAGCCAAAGAGAACAATTTCATGCACCAACACGGTGCAGCACATATATCCATCTCTTCCTTCCTGGAGAACATTGCTTGGAATGACACGCACACGGTGACAGCAGCCCATGGCTCACTGAGGCTCCCTGTGCTCAACACTCCCAGGGAGCAATGGACACTACAGGGACTCAGACCCCAGCTGGGATCCTGCACTTCCCTGCTTCCAGGCCTGGTTGCCCTTCTGCAATGGAAGCAGCTGGAAACAACAAGCCGTCTCCTTCTGGAGACAGCTGCATTCTCTAACTTTGTACATGCCTACTTCCTAACATGAAGCTACAGAGATGTATAATTATGCACGTAGCATAAGGAGCAGACAAGCTGAATTAAGCTTCCGATCGCATGTCTAATTTATGTACAACTGCAGCAATTACAGATGCAAATTAAATAACTGTGCAGAAAATGGGTTTTATTAGCCAGAACTAAAGCCCGGTAAAACTCACTACCTCATGTACATCTCCGCACTGGATGTGCCTCTTTAGAATGTCAATTAGAAATGTGAGAAACAACCAGGATTTTCTATTTCCTGACCTGAAGAAAGGGAGGCTCTCAGAGCACGTCTTTCCTCCACCACAAAACAAACAGGAGCTCTAATTGGCAATTTCAGAGCAACACGTTGTTTTACAGACAGTAGTTTGATGCAACTTTTAAACACGTTATTTATATTCAATCTTTCCTGCCTGACATGGCTGAGGAAAGTTTCATCTAGTAACACCATATGCTTGATGTACTCAGATTCAGAAGAGACCTTTGAAATTTAGAAGTTTAAGCTCAAAGCTGAGGAGCACTGTGCTTAATTTTGCAACCCTTCTGAGATTTGGGATGTTGGAGGTCTCTTATTGTGCCTACTGGGTCCAGGGCACTCCTCTCTTGATGTTTTAATGCTGAAAGCCCTCAAACCTTCTGTCACTCAGACTTAGCATGGAGTGCTGCCATGACTAAGGAGCTGGTGCTTGTCTGACAATTTGTTTAAAAGCAATAAAATACATTGTTCCTATTAAATCACACTTAATCCTGCTGCATAGTTCTTACACAATTCCCTGGTATGTGTGATTAAGTCTTATATATACACATGTAACACGAGCACCTGGACAATTTTTACCATTGTACCTACACACTCCGCCTGGTTCATCCGTTCCCTGGCAGTGGGAAGGGATTCTCCCGGCTGTCCCCATTGAGTCTATCTGCGTTAACCACTCCAGCTCTGACCCGGAGCGACTGCTGCTCCGTGCAGGGGAATCCTTGTATGTCCCTGCACAGCCACCCATTCACAGTAGGTCGCAGCACAGCCACGAACACACGGCACAGATACAAATCAGGGTGCCCAGCCACAGTATGGACAATTCCCAGTACATATCTCCATCCAGCTGCAGGCAGAGCCTTGGGAAGGCTGCCTTCATGTGCTCCAGGTGGGGTGGCACTGCCCAGTGTCCTTCCCCAGGGGGAAGTGCTCTGCTTTAAAATACCCAGGTTCACTTCTATTCACACACCGCCTCCCAGCAGACCTGCTCCTGCATGCTGTCCCTACCCTGGCCTTGTGCTTCTCCTGCCAGACCGCAGCGTGGACGCTCCTTCTGGATTCAGAAACCTTCACAATGTAAATACACCACATTCACTGACTTCCCCTTATCTCTTGTGGCAGTTATATCCTCAAAGAACTCCAGCAAATTACTTCAGCATGACCTCCCTTGTCTGAATGTCTGCCAGGTAGTCTTAATTAAACTGTGCATTCCCATCCACACTCTCCACAACGCCCCGAGGAGAAGTTTCCAAGATTTCCTCATTTTGTATATTCCCTTGGATCATCTTTCATTAAACAGCAATAATGATAAGCAAAATGGAAAAGACAAGAATACTTTTGTATCTTCACAAAAATAGCACACAATAAATAACCAGAAATGGGTTCTCAGGAGCAGCCACCCCATATTGGCATCCCAGGTTCTGAGCACTGCCTACAGCTGCTGAGTGGAAGTGGAAGGTCCTCATGCATTGTGCTGATGAACACCTGAGTAAAATCCAAAGCTGTGTTCAGAACAGGGTTACGATGGGATTATCTAAATTGCTAGAGGAGAATACCCACAAGCACCGATTCGGCTCATGATTTCACTACCAGGAGCACGTACATGGAATCATTTCCAGCTTTCACAACTAAGAAACTCATACCGAAGGCATTATTATTATTTGATCATTCAATTTTTATGTTGCAGTTTTAGATTCAGGAGTTTCAGACTTCATAAGAGCTTTAAGAAGCACGACTCCCTGTGAGTTCACCCCACTTCTCCCTCTGGTCCCCTCCCCTTATAAATCAATGCTGCATCTCCCAACAGTCTGAGTGGGGCAGGAGCATCCCAGCAGCCCCAGTGCCTCCAGCCCAGCACAGCTCATGGTCAAATCATCAAGGCTGGAGCAGAACAGCAGCAGGGGCCTGCTCCATAGCACACAACATCCAGGCAAGGTGAGTGTGGCAATGGAAGGCACAGGTTTATTAATCCTATCAAAAAATAATTTAAGGAGATTTAGGATTTACATTTATCCCTTGATTTAAAAAGACATTTTAAGTCCTGCCTTTGTTTTTCATTGTATTTTGTAGCTGACCTATTTCTGTTCATAAGTAACACTGGGGTTTAGTTTTACTCCAGGATCAGGATAGCTATAGAAAAATTATCTGAGTTGTATTTGGACTGATGGAACAAGGTAGTTATTTAAACGCTAAGTACAAGACTGCTATATATCATAGAATCATGGAATGGCTTGGGCTGGATGGGACCTGGAAGCCCCTCTGGTACCAATCCCTGCTGCGGGCAGGGACACCTCCCTCCACATCAGCTTGCGCTGACTGTGGGGCATCCACTGCTTCTCTGGGCACCCTGTGCCAGTGCCTCGCCACCTCAGCGTAAGTAAGAGAAAAATCAACTTGATTTTTACTTGATTTTGTGATCCAAGCTCAACTTTGTACAGCTCAGCACACAAAGAAGTGCTATATATATCAGGCAGCAATTCTGCAGCAGTGCATATGGAAGGCCACAATGTCATCTTTGCAAAGTCATTTTCACAAGAGAAGTTTCTCACACCTACAAGCAAACCACGCCATCAAAAAACCCCTTCCCTACAACCTAACCCAGGGAACGCTAGGCAAATAACAGTGCAGCAGGTCACACCATAGTTACCTCATTCCTGTGGCTGTGAAGGAAAAAATACCCTTTTATTAAATGTGAAGTTTGATAATTCAGGAGGCCACTCACGTAACACTATCTGCTCTATCCCTACAGCTGGTAGTTGGTTGGTGAGCACACCAATATGGGGCAGAGGGTTGGGGTGTTTTGGGGAAAGAGGACACAAGTGATGGGAAAATGGGAAGAAGGGCCTTCTACACATGGCCAAAGTTTGCCTCCTTAGAATAGACCAAAAAAAAAAGTCAGGGGATGCTTTTTTTATGGAACAATACATCTACTAAAAGAGCAGTTATGGTCATTCTCAGTGGTCTAGAGAACAGGAAGCTCTATGTGAGATAAATGAATTACACCACTAAATGCATGGGTACATCCAGTTTGGATTTGGACCTTGTATGTGCAACTGGTGTGAAACCACCAACAGGACTCAGCACTTCCATTACACCGGCAGGATACGGACACACTGTAGCCAGAGACCTACTGAGAGCATCTAGGTAGAAGACATCATTTCCCTACACTGCACACGGTGCATCTATGTTAAAAACTAATGAAAGAACAGCCATCAATAAAGACTGGCAAAAATGAATACTACACGCAAAAGGTTTCTGTGGACCTGAGGAGGAGAGTCACTTTCAGAATTCAAAAGCAGAATATCATACACAATTACTTTGTTAGTGCAGAATCCCAAGAAGTCAGTGCACCATCAGATGCCATCAATTCATGCAAATCATGCAAGCTTTGGAGCACGCTTACTATAGAAATTCACTAAAACAGAAATCCCTTAAGCATTTAACTTGAATTTTGTTAAGGTTCATTTAATCTGCCTTCTTAAAGCACATTTACAAAAGCAGAAATGATCAATAATTCCACCATTAAATTGCATTACTTTGCAAAAGTAATGTGGGACAATACGTTAAGTAAATGAACAATCCTTGAAACCCCCATACAGTAGGACAACAGCTTTAATAGCAAGTCTGCTGAAAGGAAAGTCAGCAATTCAGACTGCTCAGCCCATCTACAAGGCAACCTTAGAAAAACAAAACCATTTCATACTGGAAATAAGTGGAGTAACTTGAAAAGACACCGGTGTAACAATTTATAGCTATCACAATTCTTTTGGACAACATAAATTCCCAGTTTCAACAGTCAGAGCAGGTGAAGCTCTGAGCACAAAGAGCTCATTGATTCAATACATCTCTACAGTTTAATTCTGAAAAATCGATCATTGTGCATTTCCTCCAACACTTTATTTGCAGCATCCTCCTATAGAATTTATTATTATTGCGTTCTGCTGAAATAAAAAGGGTGATTCCGCCATTATCAGCCCTACTAAATCATGATTTNTGCATTTCCTCCAACACTTTATTTGCAGCATCCTCCTATAGAATTTATTATTATTGCGTTCTGCTGAAATAAAAAGGGTGATTCCGCCATTATCAGCCCTACTAAATCATGATTTAACATTTTGTGCTTGACTTCCTTACACAGAGGGCTCTCTTGGCTTCTTATGAAGAACGTTATC
>PPHD01008694.1:0-21473 GCA_002909625.1 Bambusicola thoracicus | reverse complement strand
GGAAGGTGTAATCTTCGCATTCAAGTCCCTGTTTCCAGCACTTTCCTCAGCTATTACCTTTGAGCTAAAATATTCTGCCCTTGTTTTTACTCCTGCTGATGCTTCCTATTATTTATACACTTCATGTTTGAAGACTATCGAGCTATTCCTTTAGATAAACAAGACTTAAGATAGTGTAACGTATTTATTTAGCTGAAGAGCTGTTAAGACATCTTTGCACTGGGTTTTGCAGAAAAAATAAAATATCAGATGTATCATCTCTGCAGCTCCCAGAGAGGAAAACGAGGGAAAAAAAATGATAGAAAGGCTGTGGGAAAAAAAAAGAAAAAGAATGAAGTAGATATAGGCCACACTCTCTTTTCTAAAGTAAATAAGGTCTTGGTCTATTAGTTTTCCAGAAGATAACTTCTGTGTCTGTACGAAACCCCTCTAGAATTATTATCAATAAGAAACTTCACTGATGCATGTACAATCACTAGTCTTACAACAATCTCTGAGAATGTTACATGACTGACCAATGAGGAATATGACAATTATATTAATTCTGTAGGCCATCTGATTTAAAACTGCATTTCTTATGCACTGGAAAAATGAGATGTGATGTGTGCCAGGCTTACTAAAGCAAAACACTGATAATATAGTTCTTTCAAATAGGATTTTCTTTGAAATAATACATAACAGTAGAATTTAGGTGTGGTCCCCCAACCTGCTCATGGAATAAAAATGTGTTGGAAGGAGTTAGCTAATGGTTTCTGAGCTGCGCTGTACCACTCCCTGAAATCTCTAACAGCATTAGCAGTCAGTCCACATTATTCAACTCCCTACAATATTAACTTTCAGCCACACTAATATTTATATAATGTGTGGCATTTAAATAGTTTTAATTCACAGTTTGTTTTAGAAAGAGAACTCTACACGTTCAGGAGGATAGATCCATTAGTGTCTGTTACACACAGGGGCCTAGAGGTAGCCTCTGGATATACCATCCTTACACTGCTGAGTGCCAGAATCCAGGAAAGTCAATCAGAATAAACATCTTGCTCCTCTTACCCAATATCTTATTCTCATACCCCACACAGTTAAAACTGTCTAACATTAGAAAGATTCTGAGCTAGACAAATCTGATCTTATATGTTTTGGTAATTCTTATGTTCTTAAGTATTCATGGTACCCACTACTGCCTCAGCTAAGGATCAGGACCCACTGTGCTCTCCATTCCCTGCAGCATATTCAGAAGAATGCAAAGTAACTTTGATGCAATTAATATACGCCACAGATTGAATGTGCACCCATGTCCTCTGATCAACAGGACACAGTTCTCTGCACCAGGGAAACCATAAAGTATATCTGTCTGGGAAAGAATGGCAGTTGCTGCAACAGTAGGTGCAATCTGAACCCCTTACCCAGCATGAAAACAGCTCCCAAACCACACTGCTGCAACACAAAGACTTCATGTTATAGAAACACACCCTGAGGCCTAAGAGTCTTCACACGCAGTAAATGCCTGAGAAATTTGCAAATAAAGATGGTGGAGGCAACACTCCAACACAGACACTTTCAGAGGACTGTGCCCTACGTGCAAGCTCATTTGCTCTGATCCCGGTTTACTCCAGCTCACTCACACGCATAGCCCTTCTTCCTTTTTAAATGGTGTTCCTTCTGCCAGGCAGGGCATGTTTTACTTTGTATATCTAAAGGCTTTCATGGCAGTTCAGAAACAGAACTATGTGCTGAAATGTCATTGTATAGGTGCACAATACCTGTGCAAGGTCTTCAGTATCAAGCCCTAAAGCATCTAAATTCTCACTGTAAACCATAGCAAAGTCAAGCTAAGAACAGTTCCCTGTTGCTCTAGGATTGCTCATGGTGGATTTTCTATGTAGAGCGCAGAAAAAGGTTTCCCAGAATCAGTCTGTAAAAGGACTGGAGTCTCCACGGGTTATTTCCTTGTTAAATAAAATTTTATGTGCTACTACCTCCTGAATATTTGCAAAATGAGACAAAATCTTCCATGTTTTGAAGGGTAATTTTCAAAAATATCTGGAAAGTTTTCTACGAACTTACGAAAAATAAAAACGATCCCCACATCTTAAGCTTTAAATGTTGGTTTCCTTAAGAATACTGCTTATATAAACCAGATTTTGAAAACCTTGCTATCATTTCAGACTATAAAGCAACAATTTTCAATGCTAAAAATATTTCCTTCTGCAGCACAAATCCAGAAACTACTTTTTTTCCTTGATTTAAGAATATTTTAATTGGAAAGATTATATATTTTTTAACTCACTTAAGCAAGCAGTTTTCTTCTAGAACATCTAGTTTTCTGTTAGCACTGTTAACTACTTCATCTTCCTTCCTATGCGCATATACGTCATGTCTGGAACAGAGCAAAATAAGAACCACATGTTTCTTATAAACAGTTGGATGCTTTGCATATAGATGGTGCTTAGCTGGAACAACTATAAAGGAATAGAACACAAGGAAACAGTAGGTGGAAGACAGCATTTTAGTCAGAAAGCAGGAACATGAGTAATTAATCATTAATATGGAAAAAAGCAGACAGCAATAGGAGGAGGGAAGTGGTTACTAACAGAGAGAAAAAAGATTTTGTTAAGCTCTCACCCAACCACAGTTTGAGCCTTGTTTGAAGTATACACATCCACCACCACGCTGAGTCTTGAGTGAACCTGTATCAAATACTTAATGATCTGTTTAGACAGCTATAAGTAAGAAGAGAATTTGCCCTTTCAGCATTCCATACACTTGCTGAATTTGTTGTTTAAATTTAAATTGTTTAAAATTAAAGACAATATAACTCAGAATTTTGATCTTAGTTGCATCTGGTAAAACACAGAGTAACTCTACTAAAATAAATCTTAAACTTAATGCTTGATTTTGTGAAGTAAAATTCAGTTGAGTTGCACAGATTTATCGTGGCATAATCCAGATCAAAAACTGACACAAAGAAGTATCAGTGCATAATGCCAGACTTGCCAGTCCTCATACTTCACACACAGGACATTCGTCTGGCTCCCTTTCTCTTCCCAGTGCCACACAGGCAGCCACACTACAACTTCTCAGTTTCCCTCCAGCTTTGGGATCCAACATCAGATGCAAGTATTTAGTCCGAGGACAGTGTTTAGCAGATGGGCTCTGGCAGGCCTGCAGGAAGGGCTGGGCTGCTGCTCACCAAGACCCCAGCCTCTTGGTCTTGCAGGTAGGCAGCAGCTGTGCCACGCAGCCCCACACTGCTGTCTCTTCCCTGCACGGTCCCATGCAGAGTAGTCCTACAAGGGCAAAACTGAGCTCTTCACATCAGCAATGAAAATATTCAGCTATTACCGCAGCAATTCTCATTACAATGAAGCATTTGCTAAACAGAAACACAGGTCGCTATTTAAGTTGTATCCATACTAAAAAAAATTTTGCTTTATTAACTATTTGTGGAAGATGATAATTTATAACTGCTGAGCTTCCATGGTGATCACCATGGTGATGCACTATAAATTCAGTGGATTGTCTCTGCAAAATATGTTTTCCTCTCAAAAAGAAAAGAAAACACTGCTAATCAGTTAAAGAATGCTTTTTTTTTTCTAGGCTAGCAGGCCAAAAATTGAGGCAAATAAAAAGCAAAAGGTTGTGAGAAGGGCAACCCCAGTGTGTTACAGAAACATACACAGCTCTCACAATGATGCATCAAAAGAGCTTTTTCAGTATCTACCTGATTAGTGAACATCTCTTCATTGATTAAGTTGCTAAACAAGATACTGTTCTATAGCTAAACCAAGTCAGCTAACAGTAGTAGGTCACAGTCATGTTTGTCATTGTCATTTACATTCACAGAATCAGACTTACTACTTTGAGATTATTTCCTACTTTACTAATAGAACTAAAAAAACAAAACAAAAACAAAAACAAAAACCAACTGACAAACAAACAAACAAACAAAAAACACACCCAGAAGATATTACAGATTTGTATTCCCCCTGGCCACAAAAAGGTTAAGAGCCAAATTCCACCTCCTTTTGCCAGGTCTGAGAAGGATGGGGCTTGGGAGACAGGGTATAGGGTCAAAGCACAGCGAACTTCAGTTACTCTTTTATCTCCCTCTGTTCCATCCATTATCTTCATCAACACAAGAGATATTGTCTTTTAAGGATAATTAGAAAGCAGTTAAGTTTAGAGTAGCCCTGTGGCTGCCCTAAAACAAATGGCTGGAAGAGGAATGACAGAGAATCGCCTCATTTTTATCCTACACAGCAGCACAGGGGACAAAATGAAAAATATGCTGAATTAAAACCAGAAAAATAGCTCAAGAATTCTTGGCTCTTTGTTCTGTCTGAAACCCTTTATTTCTCATATAGACACAGAGCTACTTCAGAGCTTCATTTAAACTAAAAGCTCTAATGGGAATCTAAGCCAGATAAGGGTAGAGGTCCTTAGATTATGAATTAGGAGGTAAAATCACTTAAGCTAAGCAACAATCAAATTTCCAGTTCACAGTCAATGCTGTAATGTAGATTAAAAAAAAATTTAAATTTAAATCATAAGTCTTTCCTGATTTTTTTTCACAAACACCAAAAAGAAAAATATATATATAAAAAACTTTAGGGGGATAAGTACTTCATTCAACTGTTTTCATTTCAGAGTTCTTCCCATTCTTAAAGGAAAAAAGCTTCTAGATGATACAAGTCATGCAGTCTGCATCTTGCTGATGCTAACCTTATCCATCAACAGTCTTGGAAATATGTGCCTTGACAAAAGGAAGCAGATGTGCCTTAATCCTCCCAACATGAACTATGGGATGTGTTTCCTCAGTCATCCAGGATGGCTTCTCTGGTGCCCTTAACGTCTCTTGGTAAAGGCTGAACAGAGTATTTGTCATGGAATCAGACCTTCACTTGGGATTTGTGTATTTTTCAGTCCTTTGATCATACGCCTCATATTTTACCTTAACTGAACCATCATGGACATTTGAAGTTGCTTTTCCTTTTTCACCAAGGAGAGCTACTGGAGTAAGCAATCCTCCCCTTCTGCAAGTTCTCCACCAGGAATCGTCTTGACCCCATCTACAAAGAAGTATATGAGATATAACAGGTGCCAGAAATAGGCTTTTTTTGAAAATAGTTTTTAAATCTTTGCTACTTCTTGTTGATTGGAGGCTTGATTTGTTTTTCACTGCGTATCTCCAAGAGGGATGATGAAACATTGTTAGTGCCAAAAAGGGATATAATCAGTATTTATTATACTTCGTTTATGACAAAGGCATAATAAGTTGTGCAACACAGGGAGTGTACAGTGGGTAGTGACTGAGATCTGTCTGGCATTCTCTCTAGCACTGTGCATCTGACAGGCTAAGACAATATCAGACATTGTCAGATCATTTCTGCACCAGGAAAACTGCCCTTATCAGCTTCCAGTGAAATTACTCCCCTGCTACAGCTGCACGTGGAGGATAAAGTCATATTTTGTTAATGAATCCCAAGGTTCCAAACTAATGTCTGAAAACTCCAGAACAAGTTTTGCATTTAAACACAATAAATGCAATGGACCAGATTCTCCTGGGAGCTTGGGCTTTTGTCTTGTTGGGGAAGCACAGGACTTGAGGGCAGGTCAGTGTGGTCAGAAGAGAACCATATTATTGTGAAGAAAGTATCAAATCAACAGTCCTATCTGTCAACAGTTTTCTCCTAGACAAGTGTGCCTTTTACCATTGTCTGTTGCACAGATTCATCAGAGCAGGAAGACAAATACGTGGAAGGATATTCTGTACTGCAACTAACCCACACTGACATTTAACTACAGCTCTAAACTCCACCAAAACTGTAGCACAGGAAATCAGAAATTCAGAGGTCCATAAATGCTTCCTTTTCTTGGTGTATATTTAGTGCTCTTGGCAACACACTACATGCAACATTCAGTATAGCAAGCTTCTTATGCTGCCTGAGAAAGAAACACAGCTTTTATTTTAATGAAATTTCTTTTGTAAAGTGTTTATTTAGAAGTGTGCATCACCACACATAAGCCTTTTGCTTCCAGGAATAATTAAAAAAGGACAAGTGATTAGTCATTTATATCATGCACTGTAACAGACTGAGCTCCAACTGAAACACAAGTCACCAGTCACTCAGAACCAGGCCTGAGTCACTATGATATGGTCCCTACAACCATAACTTAACCTTTTCACACTTCATTCTCCCCAAAAGAATATTCTATAAATACTCTTTCATCCATGATATCAACAGAACTTGAGTGCTGAGATGGGATATGAACCTTTCTAGCACATTCTGAAAAGGAAAGGGTACTATGTAAGAAAGTAGGGGGAAAAAGGGGTTAATAGTTTATTGTACAGATATATAATAGGGAAAAAAAAAAAAGAAAAATTGCTATAGATAACATGATGAATCAGTCTCGTAGCACTCTGCAAACCACAGCTTTTCCAAAGTAGATCCTCCTGAAGAAATTTACCATGGTTTGACAATGTTCAATGTTCTTTATGTAGCTAAAATGTTCACTGGCAAAAGGCAGTGCATTACTGTGCTAACTAGATAAAATTGATTTCTTGTGCAAAATTGGCCTGTGATTCATGAGATCTAGTTTCAACTGCCAGCTCTGTCCTAGATTCCCATAGGAGCTCAAGTTAGTCAAGTGTTCTTTCCATTCCACAGCTCCCCTTGTGTAGACAGCTCAGCAGCAGAATTGCTGAGATTGAAAAAGGAATTACTGAATGAAATTCTACAGTAATTATTATAGATTGTATATTATTATCATGGCATAAGTGATATAAAATGCATGACTCTCTATCTGCTAGATACAGAAATCTATGGATCTGTTCAACTTTGCAAAGTTAAAAATTTCAGCTGCTTCTATTTAGCCTTTTTAAGCATCCAACTTTCGCCTTCTCTTAGCTGCCAAGGTCTTGTGATTAAAAAGCAGCTTGTTCTCAAAAATACTGCCATGCTTTTATTGCAATGTTTTTATGAATCAAGTGACAGAGGAGATAAATGAGGGCTGCACTGATCACGGTTTAAGAAAAAAGAAAAATGCAGTTAAAAAATTCTTAACAATTGGGCAGGAAACCAGCAAGACAGATGACTATCTAGTGGTTACTTTCTTGAAGTGGTCTTGGAGGATAAGTATTTAAGGAAAAAGAAAAGAACAAGTTCTCTTTTCCCTCAATTGATTTGTTTATTTTATGAAATAACAATGCTCTCTGGTTCCCATCTCCTTCAAATTCCACATATAACCCTACACATCAATAACGTAGGTGCAGACAGTGCCTAGGAAAAAATCTGATAATTTGGGTATAACCCACAATGGTTATGAAAGCTGCAGTAAAGATGTATACTCATTTCATATTCATTAAAATAAAATTTAACTTGCATCTTATTTAACAAAATGCCAGAAAATAGAACATAGTTGTTTGTTTGTTTGTTTGTTTTTAACTTAAAGACCTAACCACTCAAGGTAGCCATATATTAAAACATAGTGTTGGACTTTTAAATAAGATCCTCGTTCTGTTCTTGTAATTCAAGGCTGCCGTTCAGACTGAAGTTGTGTTGTACTCACCCCATCTAGCTGCAAGCAGCAGTAAAGCCAGTCAAACAAAGACAAATTGTTCTTGTAAAAATGAATATAAATGTAACTAAAATAGGGAACTTTATTTTTGTAATGACATTTTAAGTTGTGATTTTTCAGTATTGTTTAATAATCAATTTAATTTATAGTCTACTGCATTTCACTAATACAGTTGTGGCATTTACTTCTGCACATACAGAATTAATACAAAAAGCAATATCATAAAAGTACTCTTAATGGTGCACAGTCAAGCACTGAGATGCTGAGAAATGTAAAAACTAAAATTCTTCCAGGGAACTTAATTCAGCCCTTTAGCATGCACGCACAGTGATTCAAACCTTTAGCAGTGCAATCATACACTGTCTTCCCCTAAGGAAAAGCAAACCAAATACTGATCATCATCATCCTCATCTGCTAAAACAGCAGCACGCATCATGTGTTCTATCAGTCTCCTTGAGAACCACAGCCCTTGCCTCAAGCTCATGGAAGAAGGTCTCTGCCCATTTTGGCAAGACTTTTATGTGAAGAAAATGCTTCTTACAAAGAATGAATTCAACAGAGCTGCCCTTTTCTTTCACTTTTCCTGTTTGTTCTCATAGCCATGCAAAGAGAATGAATTAATATGGAGCAGGGAAGAAAGGGACAGAGAGCTTTGCAAAAGACTAGTGAGTGAGCATCGCTAGGATGCCTGCAGGAATAGGTCTAGACATGTACAAAGGGCCCAGGAATAGTGGGAATGCTGACGTCGAGCTGTGGTACAAAACAACTGCGTTCATACAAACTGATTATATATTTACTTCTGTCCAGTAAAAGGTCATAAATAACCTGCTGGGTTTTTTACTGTAAAATTGTTAATTTATAGATGTTAAAAAGAATATATCATTCACAGTGAAAATAATAGGAAAGTAAGACACAAAAGTGTGTTGACATTTCTTTAGAAGAGGTACTGTCTTGTTTAATTCAGACTTGTGAGAGGAATATAAGATGTCCCATTAACACTAGACACAATATTTTAGAAATTACCCTAGCTAGTCACAAAGGCATAAATCAATCAAAAGTAGTTTGGCCATCTACTGAGCAAACTACAAAGAGTGCAACTAGCTTTGACCACATTCTTTCATGACCATCTAATGCAAACACACATGGTACCAGCTACTTTCAAAGACAGGATGTGGGTTGGCTCAATTGTAAAAAAACATATCCTCTTAAATTTGATAGGAATCCAAATTTCATTGTACACCTACATATTGGAACCAGAGCTTCACTAAGCAATGTGCGTCACAAGAGACAGAAATTAAAATACAACAAAGGAAAAAGGTGCATCTTCATTTTTTCATCTTTGCAAGTTGTCTGGTGTCTTGACAGTGGAGAGCTTCCTTAGGATCCACAGGGGAAGTCCAAGGAATCCACCTTCATAACATTTTAAATAACCACAGTTTAAACCCCTCTTTGACTGTTCAGTCCTCAGCCTAAGACATTTCAAAAATAAACTAGTGTGTGACCAGCTTGTCACATCAGCATCATTCAAACTGGCAGAAAAAAATTCCAATATCTGGTTTCTAGAGGATTTCAGCCAAGAATCTGTAAATATGTCATATCAAATCACAATTTATTTAATCATGGTCAATAAAGATTTTTTTGTATTTAAAAGTTTCCCGTCATGAAAGAACAGAGGGAACTTAATGTGCTGCTATGTGGTCAGAAACCACTGAGAGTTTTTTTTCCAACTTTTTCATGTAAACAAATAGAAGCCTAAGTTTGAGACCGACTCAGCTGTTAACCAGGAGGTCTAACTCCATATTAGTTTCAAGAAAATAAGGAAACAACCAGGAAGGAAGCTGAATCTAGGCAATCTATTTCAAAAATCGATAGCGGTAAAAGAGACTGCTGACAGTGAGGAAAAGCAGAGCCAAACTGTAGGAACCACATCTCAAGAAATTCCCCAGAAAGGGGTAGTGGGTGTAGTCTGGTCGTCTGCACAACTGAGGGAGAGGAGTAGGAAATCAGGGGAAAAGATTGAGACCATAGCAGGAACCTACAGTGAGTTCCACACAGCACACAGAGAGTGAATAACACATGCACTGCTGTTCTCATAGCTTAAGAAAGTTTCACATACATAGAGATTAAAGAATTAGTAATTTTATTATTCATCATCATTAAAAGAAGAATTGTAATTAGTTTCTTTCAGTCACAATACTGAATCACATGAGTACCACCTTGCTTGTGCATACTGTGCCATAAAAGCCATCTGAGTTGCTTCAACCTGTATCAGGGATGAATTTGTACCATTGCTATTTAATGAGCAGGGATTGTTAAATGCCTCATTTCCACTTGTGTATGAAAAACTCACATTACCATGCTCTCTCAACACTGGTGAATTCTGCTTCAAGCCAGTCCTGAAAATTCCTCCTACCTATGCTAAACAAGTAGATAGAGCACCCTGCATTTTCTCTTTTAAATGTGCATTTCAGAAGCTTAGCAGGAGAATGGAGCTCAATAGGAATCCCGCTTTTTATCATGAAAAAATGTTTATCATGAAATTTATCATGAAAAAATGTACTTCCTCATCTTATTCTTTCCCTACTGCTTGTTTCCCTAACATACTAATTAATAGCAAACAAATTCAGATTGTAAATTCTTTAAAACAGTGGTCCCATTTTTGGGAAATACTTGCCCTGTTCCAGGAAGAAATATAAAAGGATAAAAAGAGCACAACCAATCCTCTCAACTAAAGATACCATCTCTCCCTGGGAAGCCACAAAGACTTATACAACTTTATTACATTTGTCAGCAGTGAGCTTCAAGAAGGTAAAATACTGGTTTGCATCTTCTTGTATAGCTATAGTAGAACTCCAGCTGGTGGCAATTCCTTTTCTGTTCCAGGCTTCTTCCAAGTGAAACAGCATATTTAAAACAAATAATTTTCAAGGAAACATGTGGAATACACAAAAATAAATGTCTCAGAGCATGAAAAGCCTAGAGAATTTTGTATTTTGACTGCCAAAGAAAGCTTTTATGTTCATTTTGGCTTTGCATATAGTAGAACCATTGTGAGTCTTTTAGCAGCATTTTCTCCACCCCCTTCATCTCAGAAAGGTAGCTTTTCTAAGTAATTAAAATCCTTTAAAAAATATCATAAACAGGGGATTTGTGTGACATTCTTTCTGTTTTACACCACTTGGAATTCCTTTCATCCTCAGAATTGTCATCATGTGTGTCAAGAACCACTGATTAATACTTATGCTTCTTTTGTCCTGATTGTCAGTATCTCAGCTAATCTTGAACCTTTTTTACCTACTTCTTGGACAGCAGTTTGTACACGTTCCTTCAGGCAAGACAGATCTAGACATCTCTTACTGCTGCAACTGCTTTTGAAGACCCTCTCTCAGATTTCTTCTATCTCAGAAATATCTTAAACTAGGCTCTCATTCTTTCCCAAGACTTATTTGCAAGTCATACCCTTCCATTTAGGGTTGATACAAGACCATCTGTATTTTTCAAGAGGTGGCATTTTCACATTTACAAGTTTCTTGAGAAATATCAATGATGATAAAACACTGTAGAAAAAAAAATCGGCAGCTAGCATCCATTATTCCCTCCCACTGAGAAAGTGTTACTAGTAAAGAGGAACTAAACAGCTCTACTAATAATATTTCTATCAATTTTCCCAAGTGAGAATCAATGATGCAAAAATCAAGAAGATAAATTATCTTCAGAAATGCAGGATTATCTAAGTTAAGAAACATACCTGATTCTGTAAGTATTTTTAAAGGCTCTATAATGGTGAAACAATCAATACTACTTACATTCACTTCACGTATAATTGCAGGGTTTCTTTTACATTCACCATCAAGCTAGAACTGATGGTCACATCAACAAAATATTTTTTTCTGCATTATGCAAAGCTCATTTAAAAGATTCTACAATCAAAGAATAATTTTGTTTGGAAGAGATTTTTAGCGGTTATCTTATCCATCTCATGATCACAAGTTCCAAAGTTAGATCAGGCTGCCCAGGTTCCCCATTCAGTTGGATATTGAAAACTGGAAACGATGATTTGCACAGCCTCTCTCTAGGCAGTATGTTGCAGTGTTTAACCACCCTCAGTCTTTGTATCTAATCAGAAATTCTCTTGCTGCTTCCATATCGTTTCACTGTGAACCTCAGAGAAACAACCTGGATCTAGCTTCTGACCCCTGTTTATGGAGTAGGAGACTGCTATTAGTTAGGTTCCCATCTGCATTGGGATTGCCAGGTCACACCCTGAACCAGTGGCCGAGCACCAGGTGAGAAAGCTTAGCTAATCCAGGGAGCTCAGGTGCAAGCAGTGCACCTGAGTGACCAGAAGGGGTGGAGCCTGGCTCCTCACCCTCATTTAAGGATTAGCAGCATCCTTCTGGATAAAGACTGCTCTCCTCTTGAACTGTTACTGGAAGGGGTGAGCCAATTTTTCTTCCTTATTACCTGTTATTGCTCTGTTGCACTTGTATCCTGTTCAAAGGCACTGTCATCACCTTCTTTTGCCATGTACTATCCCTCAGCCTTTCACTCTCCAGGCTAAGCAAATCCAGTTCCCTTAGTTTAGCCTGGATCTCTTCATTTGTCAGGTGCTCCAGTTCCCTGATCATCTCAGTAATCATACACTGAATTCTCCATTTCATCAACACCTCACTCTCATTCAGATTGTCTTAAAACAGCTATATTCACCAGGATGGCTTGAACAGCATTCAGATGACAAAATAGGTAGAATGTATGAGCATCTACAGAGATGTGCATTCTGAGTTTATAATCAAAAGCATATCATTGATTATCTTTCCATATGAAGAAAGGTCATGTCTGTTTTGAACTTAATATTTCCTACACACAGTAATTAGGTAAAACATAACATCACAGATTATTTCCTAAAGGACTCTGCCTTTGGATCTACTGGTAATGTTTCAATTCAAGTGAGTTTTACCCTTTCTAGGAGACAGGAAGTAATTTTTCCACTTAACTACTATTACTCTAGTTTGCCATCATAAAATGTATGCTTTCATACACACAAAAAACACAAATTGTCTTTGTTTTACCCTCTCTATTAAGGAGGAAGAAAATATATACTCCTTAATGGAAGTTCTGGGTTGGGGTGAATTACATACAGGCTTCTCATTATTCATAATTTATCATTAAACTATTACTTCTAATAACTAATCTTTCAAACATACCTCCCTTATTGTTCTAATGATTTATTACATTAGTTCTTTCCCATTGGTAAAAAGGAAGTAACTGCTGTTTTACTCTGGCATGTTTCATTCCAATTTTTACTCCCTTTAAATGTATTACAGTTCTTCTGTTGGCAGTCATAGAAACGCTATAAAAGCAGAATTTACTGTGGTCCCTTTCGGAGCCAAAGAATACATATGCAACTTGACGTTTTGGAGTATCTGTTTTCAACCATTAAGCTACAATAGTTATTAGTGTAAAACAGTAAGAGCAATAGCTCTATCTGAAAGTGTTGCTTATACTAACATTTCTTGGTAACTTCTATGTGTTTACCATAAAGAAAAACAAATGCATTGCGCAAATGGATAGGAAGCCTTTGCATAGTCATTGTACACCCTTAGGATTACCACTCTGTAGTTACTGGACATTAACACTAACAGAGATAAAACCAATCTCTTAAAACTACTGGAGGGCCTTCTTAATGATGCATCAACTGAAAATATCAATTAACTTGAATTTTAAAGGCAGATGAAATCTACTTATTTTTGAGGGCTGTGCATCCATCTTCTGTCATATCACCTATCCCTTTGAAAAGTAATAGCTAGGTGTGACACAATGGAAAGTGCAACAAGAGAGCAAAGCGGCAAGGTCCCAGGCCACAGGAAGTGAGGATTTGCTCAGATATGAGAGCAGTTGACACAGAAACAAGGAAAAGAAACTGCTTACCTTCAAAAGCCAGGATCCACCTCTTCTGGTTACTCAGGTGCATTGCTTGAACCTGCGCTCCTCTGGGTTGGCCCTGCCTTCCTAACAGTACTCATACACTCATTCAATCTGTGCTTTAGCATTTGCACTACACTAGACTGAAAAAAAAAAATCTTTTTTTTTTTGCATTCTGATTTCTGGCTGTAATTAAAATAAGGCCAAACTTATAATTTTAGCAGATTTTTTGAACCAGAAGACAAAAATGAAATTAAGATTCTTACTGAAAGGCAAAAACAACATGAGTTGGTCTTTATTCTTTATGGGAGTCAGGATCAAGCCTTCCTGGCACTCCCCACAGACATTTTTAACAAATGAAATGGTTATTAAAACTCAGCTATGGAAGAAAGTTAACAAAGGACAATGCCTTTCTTGTAGCTAGAAATTAAAATAACATCTAGAAATACAAAATATTCAATATCAAATGTAAACTGAAAAATTTGCGTGCACACAATGTATTGAATTCCATTTTTTCCTAGATTTCTGACCCAAGATGTGTTGTTTAGACAACAGACTGTTGCCAAAAAGGAAGAGGAAACAAAGTAGTGAAAACTTGCTTTTACCCGGAGTAAGCAAAAAGGTTGGTCATGTAGTCAGAAGACCTGTACGTATGTAAGTACTTAAAGACCGATTAATTTTGCAGTAGGAAAAAAAATGCATCTGAAAAACAGAATTAGACCTTTTTGTATTTTAGGGGCATCACATTACTTTTTTGTTGCTGTTTTTAAAGGAATCCCCTTAACAAGCATTTAATGGGTATTTAACAAGCTTATCCCCCACCAAGAATATTCTGTAGCATTTAATGAAATTGACCTCAAGACACTGGGACTAGAGATAAATCAATTCTCATCTCCCAGATTGCCTACTGCATGCAAAGCTGTCCATCCTATTAGGTTTATGTTACTTACATTAGGCTTAATCCAGTGTCTAAAGCAGACTTTTCCACAGTTTGGCTTAAAAATCAGTGCCAGTACTTCCCATAAGCATCTCTTTCAAAGAATTTCTCAGAAACACTGGCTTCTGTATATTGGTCATCCATTATAAGATCAAGAATGTATTCCAGTGAATTGACCCAATTTGAAAACTGGTTTCAGAAATGCTTTCAATTGAGTTCCTAACAGAAAGGTTAT
Source organism: Bambusicola thoracicus (assembly GCA_002909625.1). Taxonomy (NCBI): domain Eukaryota; kingdom Metazoa; phylum Chordata; class Aves; order Galliformes; family Phasianidae; genus Bambusicola; species Bambusicola thoracicus. The sequence continues at coordinate 6,801 of PPHD01008694.1, read as the reverse complement.
AATGGCATATTGTTGACCTTACCTGAATAGTCCTTAGAAATTAGTTTTATTCCAGTTAATTTACATGACTTCCACAGAATTCATGATGTCAGCAAGCCTCATCTCACTTATTAGAGTCCTTTGTCTACTGTGTCAGTTTCTCCAGTTTCCAAAGAGCTAATAAATGTACACTCTTCTCCCTCACTCACGTTTTCCCTTCTGATTTACTTACCCTTAGTCTCTTATACTGCTCTCCCTGCACAATTCCTCATCTGGAGGTGAAGAAAAGAAAAAACATAAAACAGAACCATTATATGCAAGAGTTAAAAACAAAACAAAGAATGTGCTAAAAGGTTAGGATTTGTTTAAATTAGCTATTGATCAAAGAAAAAAAAATCTAACCCAAATAAGAAAATGCAATCAATTATTTAAAACAAAGCAAAGTAAGTTCTCCAAGTTAGTAGTAACATAGACTGTTAAAAAGTTCATTTGTATGTCAAAATCAAAAGGACAATTTATGGGTGTTTGAGTTTGTCATGCTGACAAAATAAGAACTAAAGACTGATACAGAGCATCATTTATAAGAAATGTAAAACAGGATCTCCAGCCATCAAAGAAGAAACAGTTCAACATGAAATGAATCTTAAACTTTTCCAATTCTGGCTGACCTGGGAGCATCAAAGTACTCAGCTTCATGAAGACATTCCTGAGAATCAGTACAAATTATGACAACTAAAATGCTGTCCAGCTTCCCATAGTTTTTATCCCAGCACTCCCCAGCTATGCCCTACATGTACTTTCTAAACAAAAGTTTGAGAAGGTGTCCTGGAAGGACAGTAGCTAGCTGTCCTTCAATATCATTCCAAAGGAGGTTGGTTTTTGGGGGGGGCTTTGGCGGTTGTTTTGGTTTTTTTGGTTTTTTTTTTTACTGTAAAAATGGTATCACAACACTTGACTCTGGTCCACAATACATTCGTTTCATGGCTACAATGAAATATTTTATTTCATAAAGATTAACTGTTTTATGAAATCTTATTGTGGAAAATCCCTGAATTGTTAAAAAAAAAAAAAAAACTCATGTTTTTGGAGTTCTTCACTATTTAAAAGTACTTTTTAATTGAGAGTTAACTGCACAAGTTTCAGCGTAATGTATCATTTCTTGGGCTTTAGAGAAAGTCAGTTGTTTAAAAATCTCAGTTTTTGAATTTTGCAGCATGCAGCTCAGGAAATGACATCACACTGCTGACTCCAAAAGGCAAATTCAAGTTCTAAATCTCACGTGCTCTCTTAAAGCCAGTAAGAGAAACAGCCTGCTGAAGTGAATAGAGCCTTTGTCCTATTTACTGAAATTAGGATTTTTCATGCTTTTTTAGGAACTCTGCAGAATGTCCTTGCTGAATATACCCACAAGGCAAGCTTTAAAAGACAAAAAATTTAAAAGCTACAGAACAGGTTTGAGAAAAGGGAATGAATTCATACCTCTTAGAATTAATAGCTGGGAATATTCCTGTGTTTTTAAAAGCAATGATTTTCAGTTAAAAAAAAAAAAAAAACACCATTTAAAATCTAATCCTTTGTTTTGAAATAGCTAGTAGCGGACATACAGACTCTGAACAGCAAAATAGGCACTATAGTAATTAATAGCAAATAAAGCACTGAGCAGCCACTTCTTCCCACAAGTGCCCTATCAATAATTTAGGAAAGACTTAAATTCAATGCACCTCAGTACAGTAATCTAAGCATAGCCATCTATATACGATTAGATGTAATGGAGCTCAAAGTTAGGTTACAGTCTAGGTGACTGTCTAGTAGGTGTTTACTTCAGGGCAATGTGATTCATCTGACAGTTTCCAACCACTGTATGAAAGTAGTCTTTCCAGCATGAGACAGAGAAAGGATAGAAGCTGGTGCTCCCAGCAAAGTAATACCCAAAGCTACCCGTAAACAAAAAATAAGGCCTGTCATTCTCCCACAAGCCTTTTCTTTTGAAATGATACCAAGTTGGGTGCAGATCGAACAGCACTAAGTAATGGTCATGATACAAGTTGAAATCAGATTAAAAAGAATTAACAGCCCTATGAAAATTCCTCAAGTGAATGAAAGCTGTCTGTTCATTTTCTTCAAGTAACACATTCAGCATATATCAATCCTTGTCTATGTGCTACAAAAGAAAAAACCTTCACAACATCCAGAGCGGGTTACTTGCTTCTGAAAGTGGTCAGTTAGTAAATTAGTTAATAAATTCTCAGCATATTTCAGTGAATTTCTCCAACAAGCCAATGTCAGCAGTAGCAGCTAATCTTGTGTTTTTTCTTGATAATGAAGGACACACACCAACCACCTCCAGCTCCACAGCAACTGAAGAGCCTGCAAGGAGCTACTTCACACCTCAGGAGCTGCTGGCATTTCCTGAAATATGCAACATAGACTGAAAGGTGAAGCAATATCCTGGATCAACACAATTGAGACTACTCCTTTAGCAAATATAATTCAGGTTCTGGAACAGTATAGGCATTGTTCTCTCTCTTCACCTTTGAAATCCTGCATTGCTAACTCTACACCAGTAAACTGATGATAACCAATACTGCTTAGCTCTCTACATCAGGCAGCCTATTTCAGATCAAGTCGTCAGAGGTAAAATATCTGCTCATGACTGTCCAGCTAAACGTTATCATCCTCACTGCTACAGAACTGTTGCACTCTATTCCTCCAAACACTGAGTAAAACAAAGGGAAAAGCACTCAAGGTCTTTTCACTGAGGCCAGTGACAAAAAGTATCCTGAGCAACTAGCATCATCCTCCTGTAAAAAAAAGCTTCCCAAGCTTTGAACTTAGAGCACCAGTGGTCTATTAAGTGCTTTACACAACTTACACTACAAACATGGAGAAAAATGACCCAGATTGGACCTGCAGAAGATATGGAACGGACATTTCCACTGAGGCCCTCATCACCTTACGGACATGTGGGCAGGTAGTGGGAAGGTTCTCAAACCTGCTGACTCAATCTAAAAATAAAAACAATCTAATAAAGGATTTTCCAGTTTCTCTTTATTATTATTTTATTTTATTTCTGCCTTGCATACAAGATATGCCCCAGCCTTTAAATTTAAGATAGAATGTTGCCGCCAGACACCGCGGGTGTGGGGGAATCCAACCCCCCTCGCTACAGGGAGAGGCCGCTGGGCAGACACCGCCATGACGCGACGCCCAGTGCTGCCCCCTGGCAGACCCGGTTGGAAACCTTGATTTGTAACCTAGTCGTTTGCCAGGAGATGGCGGTATGAGATAAACTATCCCTCAGTTCTGCGCTCCGGCTAATTTCTGTTGTAATCACCCTGTGGACGTTTGGTGACAACAAAAGCAACAATCACACTGAGGGAGCGGGACGTGGGGCACAGCATTCAGTCCTGCTTTCACAAATGACAATCAAAAGTGGAAAGAAAAGAGGGGGGAAAAAGTCTAAATTTGCCAAAAGTGAACAATTAGGTATGTTGTAGAGCCACCACAGTTCATAATTCCATTGACTTTTGTAGAATTTCGCCCGTTTTTACCAACACAGTCTCAATGCACAGTTTCTCTGTGGGTAAAGAGTGGCTGAGTAGGAATGTGACCATACTGCAGTCCCTCCTACTGATAACACTGGCCTAGTGCAATAGGTCTGCCCATACTTGCAACCATCATATTTTCGCATGTTTTTGCAGCAGTTCAATAATAAATCCTTTTGCCAGGCTGTCAGCAGGGTACACTGCTGTTGGAAGTGCTGCACATTCCTCCCAGCTCTGCTGTGTCTGGAGCACTCTGTATTTGAGGTAGTAGAATAAGATTTGCCTGTACATATTGAAGTTGAGCCTCAGGAAATTCACCATACTTGCCAGATATTACGGGATTACCCAGCGTCCCAGATCCTTTTTCTCCATAAACAATGCTAAAAAGGCATGGCCCCTAGCATGACACAAAGATTTAGAACTAGTTCTCATTAGGAAATCAATTACATATTCAGTATATTTTGAGTCTTACTAAAATACAATTAACAAAATCTTCTCAATTTTAGCACTCAAGTATTCACTAAAATAGGAAGCTAAAGGCTATTCAGATGTTGTGATCATGTTCTGCTTCACTGAGCACTGAGCACTGCCATTGGAACTTTCTGCAAAGTATTGTGAATGCTTGTCTGTCATATGAACAGTCTTAAATATACAGGTCGTTCTGAAAGTAGTGCCTCCTAGTTATTTCCATGGAAACTGCAAGAGATAAAAAAAACACAATAATGCTAGTTAACAGAACAAATTCTCAGCTACAGAACACTATTTTTCAACTGTCACCACCATTAGCTATACATTTTCACTTGCGATGAACCAGAGCCTGCATGCTTCTAGAAATCTGCACTGACAGAGGTAGCAGCTGTGCATGACCAGAACATGGCTTGACTTTCATGTCACTGTTGACACTGCTAAAACATACCACCCAGCACCTTGTTGTGCTCACATCCACTGTTTGGTCACCACCAACATTCAGCAAGCATTGATGAAAGTCAATGTTTTCCTCCTAGTGGAATTCAAACCCACACCATTGCTTTGTACACCCTTCCATGTCAGATGCCATTTTTGTCAGACTGTCCCTCTGTTGCCATCTGTCACATAGCAACAAAATGCTACAGAATATTGGCAGGAAGTTTCAACCCCTACTGCCATGCCACCAACATCCTCCTCTGACATCATGGGCCAACATAATAAAATAGCAGACATTACTTTTGAAGCAGCCCTCATGCGTTCAAAAATAAAGCTAATATTCAGGTTGGAAAATCAGTCATTTCACATTGCACTGAAACCCATAAACATTGTGCCAAAGTTATAAAATCCTGCATTTTTTAAATGTTATCCTGGACTGTGTCCATTTCTGGGCCCTTCAGTACAAGGTACACATACAGCTGTTGGAGTGAGTCCAATGAAGGGTCACAAAGATGATGAAGGGATATCTTTCCTGTGAGGAACAGCTGAGAGAGCTGGGGCTGTCCAGCCAGAAGAAGGGTAGGCTCAGGGGGAATCTTATCAACATACATTAATAGACGAAGAGAGGGTGCAAAGAAGATGGAGCCAGACAAGAGGCAATGGGCACAAGCTGGAACAGGAGGTTATGGGATTATGGAACCACAGAATCATAGAATGGTTTGGGCTGGAAGGGATCATCTAGTTGGACCATCCCACCATTGGCGGGGACACCTACCATGAGACCTGGTTACTCAAAGCCTCATCTAACCCAACCTTGAACACTTCTAGGGATGGGGCATCCACAACCTTTCTGAGCAACCTGTTCCAGTGTCTCAACACCCTCACAGTAAAGAATTTCTTCCTTTTTTTTTTCCTTTTTTTTTCTAATCTAAATCTAACCTCTTTTAGTTTAAAACTGTTACTTCTTGTCCTATTGCCCTGGTAAAAAGTCTCTCTCCGACTTTCTTGTAAGCCCTTGAAAAACTGCAGAGCTGATGATAAGAGAGAGCTGGCACAGAAGACTGCAGCAGAGGTAAGACTGTCATTAAGGTAATCTCACATTCTTTCTGCAAGCTTACATTGAGGTAAAGACAAATAACTTTGGCTCACAAGCAGTATGATAGGTAGGGGTAACTGGCTCTTTCCTGCTTGAGCAGGGGCTGGACCAAGTGACCTCCAGAGGTCCCTTCCTACGTCAGTCATTCTGTGCTTCTCTCATAGCAGCTCTGCATTATAACTCAGACAAATAACTGATTTATGGTAGAAATTAATCTTCTGTGTATACCCCACAAGGCAATTTGATGCTTCTGGGTTACCTAATTAATTAGCTGTATTAATTACAAGCTTACCTACCTCAAGTTACCTACCTTGGTATATTATGCCTGCAGAATAAATTATTCATCTCACAATACTTCTCAGCTAGAGTATTGCCTCTTTCTAGCTCCACTATTTATATCAGAACAGCAACCAAATACAACAGTATATATCTTAATTAATTAAATGCTAGGGAATTTACTCAAATATGCCAAAAAAAAAAAAAAAAAAAAAAAAGATACATAGAGCTTACAGTTTGTCAAACAATAAACTGTACAGCTCCAGGATTCATAAAACAAAGACACGCAACTCCAGGAGAGAGGCAATATTGTAATATCACCAAAAAAAAAAAGCACGTACTTTACAACTGTTGTATGAGTTATTCTACTCTCCTTTTAGCTGAAGAAAAATGTTCGAGTTTGGAAACAATAAAAACACTTCTATGTGTTAGGCTTTACTCTCTTTGTGACTGAAGCATGTTAGCAAGCTGACTTGTATGCATGTTTTGAGTGAATGCCTGTGATATAGATCAGTGGGGAAGCTTTCAGTATCCAAGAGGCATGCAGTGAGGCTCTGTCTCACAATCAGTGCTTCAATAGATTCGATTTATACAAATGCACATCCTGATCAAATAACCTCTTTGGCAGGGTCACCTCTCATATGGAGGCACCTCTTATTTTCACATCATTTGATCTATTTAGGGAAGTCATCCTGCCCCTGTACTTGGCATTGGTGAGGCCTCACCTTGAGTACTGTGTTCAGTTTTGGGCACCTCAGTACAAGAAGGACATGGAGGTGCTGGAGCAGGTCCAGAGAAGAGCAACGAGGCTAGTGAAGGGCTTGGAAAACCAGCCCTACGAGGAGAGGCTGAGTGAGTTGGGGCTGTTTAGTCTGGGGAAGAGGAGGCTGAGGGGAGACCTTATTACTCTCTTCCAATACCTGAAAGGTGTTTACGGTGAGAGCGGGGTAGGTCTCTTCTCACTGGTGACAGGTGACAGGACGAGGGGAAATGGCCTCAAGT
>PPHD01008693.1:12500-21475 GCA_002909625.1 Bambusicola thoracicus | reverse complement strand
AAATAATACTTGAACAAGTGAAAGCAGAGACCACATGGCTGCAAGTACATTTCATTGCCACTGAGGTTCACCTGTAGTTCTAATGTCCCTCAGTACCTAGAACAGTTACGCAAAATATGTTGGTAGCACTGGGAAAATTTAAGTCAGGTTTTGTTGGGTTTTTTTTTTTTCCTTCCTATTGGGAAAGAGCCACATCCATCTCCTTCTGGCATGATCATTTTAGGGAGCACATTCAGTGAGCGTTGTCGAGGCTTTCACAAGAACATAATTGGCAGTATACAAAAGAGAGGGCAAATGCTAAAACTCCAGAATAAAAACATTTGAATCCTAACATTTAAAAATTCTCCATCCCATATTATGCATCCTCGTCGCCAGATAAGGAACAGAACACTGGCACAGCAGCAGTGCCTATTGCCAACTGCTCACAACAGCATAGTTAAGGGGCAAAATTAGAAGAGAAGGACTAATGTCACCTTCTGAGAAGAAATAAGTGACATGCTGAGGTTGGGAGATTGTGCTGACGGTAGTGCATAACCTCTCATCTCTTCTATTTCAGTATAGAGCCTTGACCAGGACTACCCACACCTCTTACCCACATAACTGGTGATCATCTATTGCTCTCCGCACTCATAATCCTACATTTACTCTGCTCTTGACTGAGTAAGCTACCATTAATGTCAAAGCTGGGGAGAGGGCTCCCTATATTCCTACCCTGGGAAAAATGATGGTTAGGAAGAAACATCCACTGAGTCAAACTTTTGAGCTGTTACATAAAATGACAGGTTTTGTTTAACCGAAATCTCTGTCCATGCTGTGGCTGAAGTCACATCGCACAGCAGTCCTGCCTTGGAGGAGTGACCTCAGTGGAACTACAGCTAACACAAAAACTCTGCTCCTTTGCTCTCCCCAGCCTGGGGCAAAAGAGTAGTGGGCTGAAATTTCTCTTGTCATCTTTGCCTTGATTACAAATGAGACGTGTTAAGAAAAGTGATTATGCTTAAACTCAAGTGGCTGAACTTCCTCTTGGATTTTTTTTCCCAGTCTCTTCCTTTTTAAAAAGACATCCCTTAGACAGCTGAGCTAATAGAGTCCAACATCTTTGATGATAGTGATGCTAACACTAGAAACAAATTACAGTGTTCAGAAAGTTTGAAAGACTGAAAAGAAATGCAGAACGTGTAACACCAAATTTGCCTGTCAAGTACCTTTTTTATTCCTGCTTGTTTCATTATATTTTATTCTTAAAACTGATGTTTTGCAGCTATCTGCCTCCCCACTGGAAATTCCAGCACAGAGAATACTGATTTGCCACTTCAATCACTGCCTGACAAACACAGTCTCTGCAAAGTGAGAGCCAAACCATAACAGGTATTTCAGATTTTCATAAGTCACAACATATCACCCTAAAGTGAAGCATTTCATTCACAGGACACACTCTTCTGAAAGCAGCAAACTTTTTTTTTTTTTTTTTTTAAGCGCATAAAACCTATTTAATGAGTGGCCACATCCGCAGCCAAGCATCACCAGGCTCTCAGACTTCAGCAGAAACTCCCTTAAATGAAACCAGCTGAGAATCTGACTACACATCTTAACCTAACTCATGTTCAAGACTTCTCTTGCTTTTTTTTTTTTTATTTATTTCTTATGCTATTCTAACCTTGTATTCATTCCCTTACGTGAATTTTCAGTGAGTTCCGTGGTTTCTCCATGAGACCACTCGGTGTGCTCCACATTAATTGCTGGCTCACAGCACTGCTGCCTGCCAACAGCACTGGCCACCGATGGCTGCTATGGCAGAGAACACTGAACCACCCCACCGTCCCAAAGAGCCTCCCCGGATCCAGAACCAGCAACACCACCGTGCAGACTGAGCCATAAACCCACAGCAGCACTTTGCAGAGCACATTCCCCACTCACCAAGCACACTTGCTACATATTTTTATGCACTTGAAAAAAAAAAACAAACCAAAAACATCAGTTCCTTACTTCCCTGCTCTACAGATGAGCCATTACAAGCTGCCTTTTCTCCCTTCAGATGTCAGAGCATCAGATGACCTCAGCAGCCAACCCCATAATGCACAAGGCACACGGTAACACATGCCCAGATGATAAAGCAGTGTGAGCTCCAGGGTATATATTTCCTGCTAACTTTTTATTTGTGTACCGGCAGCTGCATGGAAGAGAAGGACTGCATAAAAAGCGTTGCTGACAGGCACATCTGGAGATGCATCTTGCTGTAGTCGCCACTGAAGAAGAGAAGCTGCACCATGGGACACACGTCCATCATCCCCAAAAGGGCAGAAGCTGTACAATGAAGTTAGAGCCAAGGCCTAGCTCTTTGTAATGGGAGTATTTACTGCCATGAAGCCACTGTTTTGGCTGGATGGGAATCAGCAGAAATACTCTTTTTGCACTGAAGTTATAAAATAATCTGAAAAAATGTATTTCATCCTGGCCTCGTCCTGTTGATTATGTGTATTTAACACAGATCTGTCCTCCAACAAAGTTATGGAAGCATTGTGTAAACAAGAATTGGCTGGGGCCTTCCATACCTGCTAAACGTGGCTGTGAAATATGTCCAATTTAACCAAATAACGATGCAGTGAGAATCAGGGGTTCTCTATTTCTGCAGCGCTTATAGGGATCTTCTATTGTTCTCTGGGTCTATGTCAGGTTCTCACATAGTAAATTTCACATCAGATTTCAGGTTCAAATGGACAGCTTAACTCAGCCAGAAGAAGAGTGTTTCCACCTGACTCCGTAAGTAGGGCCAGGCTGGCTCAAAACTCAGTCCAGATTCATCAAAAGTTTTGCAAAACCTCATTGAACCTGGCCCGACTTGGGATGTAACTGGTTTCAGCTGTTATGGCCTTCACCTCGTGTGGGGTTTACTTACTGAAGCTTTCCCACAGTCCCAATTAGGGTTCAGATGGGAACTCTTCCTTCCCACCCATTTTTCTTATCTCTGCATTTTACAACTAATACTATTAAGCTAATGTATTTATGTATTTATGTATTTACTTAGCTCTTCAGCCATGGGAAATGATCATCCTCCTACTTACCTCCTTTGAATTTCAGTATCAAACATGACAGCACAGACCCAGATTTGGATGTCAGAGCATACAGGAGGTTTGCATCGACTTCACACAAAGATTCTCATGGATAACAAAGGACATAGACTATGCATAACATTCAGTTTATTATAGGACAGATTAATTCAAGGTGCTATATTCATATTTAGCCTAAAGATGCCCAGAGTCTGCTATGATCACATCAATGCTAGTACGATTTGCATTCACCTTTGGGTCCTAGGTCTGAACACAGGGGTGCCCTCTCCTTTAGGCACATTTTTAAGGATAACTGTACTCTGTGAGCTCACACTACGTGCTATCAGCTGCCTACCTTCCTGATACTGGATGGTGCCACTTGACAATGCAGAGAACAGAAGCCTGATCAGAACTGGAGAGAATTTGCTGTATCGCTCCTGTAGCCAAGCAGGTTCCTTGAATGTTGCATGGATAGCTGGATGCAGCAATTTGTTATGCGCATGAGGCCTCAGTGACGCAGTGCAGTTACCTAGGTGTTCTCCCTGGCCATGCTAAAACTAATGGAAAACATTAAGATGATGCATCCCACGACACCAGCAGATTCACAGTGGTTTTCAAAATGTTTAACAACTCCATAAAAAGTACCGGATTTGGGGGTTCTTCAAGGCAACTTGGGTTCTTCCTTTCCTACGACCTCTGTTGGCTTTTTTACTAGCAACAGGTGCACAAGGAACTGTAAACTTATTTTAGTTGCTGCTTGTTAACCATTTTTTCTAAACAAGAAAAGAAAATATCTAGAAAAACAAAGTAAGAATTACAAGAAGGTTGTGCAGTGGGAATGGGAAAAGAAAACCAACACAAAATCAGGTCAGACCACAGCCTAGTAAAGAGTTACTTCAGTAAATACTTTTGACTTCAGTAATGACACTCTTAAAACTAAAGTTTGCTAAAAAATACTCAATTAACTTTTTTACTTGATGCCACTCAGATTTTAATTTGGCAATGATTGCTCTGGAAATGGTTACACTTCTACTTAGCCCAGTGTTTGGAAATTTTCTTGGGTGTCTCCTGCAACACAGATGATCAGCAGCAGACCTTCTAACTCCAGAAGTACTATATGCTGCTGTGCACAGCTTCGCTGTGAACCTCAGAGCTCACATCCTGCAGATGTACTCACCAAGCCAGCTGGTTCCTTCCAGCTCTTGCAGGTACACCTCTGCTCTATGTGCGGAATGGCCCAGTCCCGTTCTCTGCACAGACAAGTGCTAGATGTCAGATGAAAACCCAAAGAGAACATCTTGCTCTCCTGCCAAGAGAGCATGAATGATTTCAATAGAAGGGGATCCAAAGCTGGGCATTTTCTATGAGATGTCCATTCCAATTTTTGCTTGGCTAGCACTTTAGTCCTTATACAGACTTTCCAGGATTTTTTTTGCAGAAAGCATCATACCTTCTAAACATCCATTTTGTCGGCTCCTTCTTTTTGTGATACTCCTGAAGGCAGGCAGATCTATCCCACAGAACATATTGCTGGACTTAGGGACAGATTTTGAGTGCCTGCTTTTCCTAGCTCTGCTTGTTTTCTAGTCTGTTTGAGCTCAGGGAATCACAAAGCAGTTTGGCTGTAATTACTAGACACAAGAAATATATAAATGTTCAGACAAAAGGCTGGAGCCAGTAAAAAACAAAACCTGGTTCCTACAGCACGGATACTGTAAACATTTCTAGCTGAATCCAACCTTGTATGCTTGTCATCTACTTCACTTGTTTTCACTTTTGTTCAGTAGAGACCAAGCAAAATATAGCAACAAATATATTTAGAAAGTATTTAGAATGTACATGCATTTCTATTTCATATTTGGCCCACCTGAATATTGTGCCTGATATTTTTAGCTGGAAATTTTTTTGTCCTTCTTTCCCCATGCACTTCAGTGGTGAGGTTTTGGGGGCCCATCAGAGGGAGAGTGGCAGACATGCACAGGGCTGGAGGAAAGGTCACATTAGGTCACATATGAGCAGGGATGCAGCAGAAGCCAGGTTTTAATGCAACATGAAAATTACTTACTTTCTTCCTACCAGGCACACCCACCCAAGGGGTTTGCCCCCTCCAACACTGTTGCACTCAAATCCCCTTTCTTTAGGTAATTAGATGTCTTTTAAAGCTTAGGATTCCTTAAATAGCCTAAAGGTTTAGATTCTTCCTTTCAGAGGTCAGTTCTGGGTGTTCATGGCAGCATTTTAATACAAGCCCAGTGCAGTGGAATTGCCAGGTCACAGCCTGAACCAGTGGTTGAGTGCCAGGTGAGAAGGTATGGCTAACACAGGGAGCTCAGGTGCAAGCAATGCACCTGAGTGACTGGAAAGGGTGGAACGTGAACCCATCCCACTTCACCTCACCTTCATTTAAGGGTTACCAGCCAAGGGAGCAGTATCTTACTGGACAGGTACTACACTCCTCTTAAGCTGTCATCTGTTGTTGGAAAGGGGGAGCCAATTTTCCTTCTTTATTAGCCAGTATTGTTCTACAGTGCCTGTATCCTATTCAAAAGCACTGTCATCCCCTTCTTTTGTCGTGCACTTGGTATTTAGTTCTGTATCTGAAATCAGCTGGGAGCTAACACTGGTTCTGAATGCCCCTGGCAGTGAGCTATAAGAAGCATAGGGCCAGAAAGCCCAGGGAGGTAAGTTCAGAAAGACACAAGCAATTCTCTTCTTGCCCATCTGTGGCCCCAGAGCTGCTGAAGGCTTGCAGTGTGAGTCTGAATGCACACCCAATACCTTCACCCTCTGCCCTGGGTGACCTCTGTCTATACATGAATGATGAGCAGAAGCAAGAGTACTGCTGAACATGCTCTCCAAAAGGAAAAGGGGAAAAAGAAGGTAAAACAAAACCTGATCTTCAAAGTTTCATGAAACCACAGAAAACTGAGAAACCAAACACATGCCAGGAGTAGCTTAGAGTCTCCCAAGCTCAAATGCCAGTGCTCCAGTATTAGGCTGACTATTGACCACTGTAAAATGTTGATGTTCTTCACAGTTTTTGAATAATGTACCCATTGCTTCCTGGATCTATCAGAACTGGGAGTGTAAGTGGAGTACTAAAAATGCAAATGGCTTTCAAGATGCATTAATGTGAAGTAAGATGGTCACTCGATGTTAAGCTGTCTAGACTTATAACTAAAGTCCCCTTAAACTGAGCAAACCTATCTGGCAAATAAGCTTATTTATGAGCCCTGTCTGTGTGTAACATCTCCAGATATCCTTCCTCCTCAGATCTGTGCTAAAAAGCCTTCCCAGAAACTACTCCCTGAGAGCGTCAAAACCTCGTGGTTTTGCAGTCCTGCTGAAGTCCACAAAGGCACCTCAAAACTTCAGATTGAGTCCAGCGTGAGAGCTGAAGAAAAATTAAATAGATGCTGAAGGAAATGATGACTTGAAAATTAACACCTTTTTTTTCTTTTTCTTTTCTTTTTTTTTTTTTTTTAAACGTTCAGACATTTTTGTTGCAGGTAATTTCAAACAGCAGCGCTGAAATGTGTAGCAGATTGTATCCCAGGAGCAAGGGTTTTTCTCGATGGAAAAAAAGCAACCACCACGCTCAAGTCATTAAACACGCCTATTGCTTATTCACAAGTCTAAGAATAAAATGTGTTCTCAACAAATAAAAGAGCTTCTTCAACAACTAGTAGGACTCTGCACCCAGAAGGTCATCCAGATACACATAAAAAGTTTGTGGCAGGCTCTTTGGTCTTTGCTCAGAAGAGCCCATTAAATCAAGGAAGATGGAACCAACTCTCACACACCCACTATTTCTAAGCCAGCCTGTGATTTAAAAGAAAAAAAAAAAAAAAAAAACAGATAAAAAAAACCTTGTTGTGAAATGTGAAACATATCTGTTTTTCCTTTAGCGGTGCATAAACGAATGTTGCAGTATGTGCATGAATGTTGATGAGAAGGGGTTTGAGAGCCAAGGGAAGTCTTGAGGGATTGCTCAGTGCTAGGGAAAAGGAAAAAAAATCAGGCCCTAGGATTTCTTCCTACAACATATGGCAACAAAACAGAGCTCTGCATAGCTGAAACCTGCCTGAGGTCTTCAGTTTCATTCTCATCCTCTCCTCCCCTGCTATGCAGAGCAGCAAGGGAGAAGCCCCAAACCTGCCCTTTTTGCCTGTTCTCACCTCTCCCTGCCCTTTCCCTTCCTAGCCCATTTGCGGGTGCCAAACTCCACACTAGGTGCTCCAGTTTTGAAAGGACAAGAAGCAATGTTGAAGCAACCTCTGTGCTTCCGAATAAATTCTCCCCGGGGAACTGAAATGCACGATCAGACGCTGCATGGAGAGCGGTTTGTGGTCCACAGGTGGGTGTCCGGCTGGAGCCAGCGCCAGGCACGCACGGAGCCAGCACAGGGGCAGTTGGTAGGGGCAGCAGGTTAGAGCAGATCCTGCCTGCGGTCAGACTCGGGCAGGCAAAAAAAGATGATGGCGCATTCGAAGAGATTTTGGGGCCAAGACCAGATGCTCATAAAACTTTGATAAACAATAGTATGAAATATGCATGTGGGGATTGGTTTTGTAAAGCTTCATTCGCAGTCGCCTACTCTCTTCTTCTGCTCCTTTTTCACAAACCAAAGCATGTAAGCAGAGGTTGTGAACTCGGGGTGTTTTTTACCCATGCCCTTTTTACGTCACTCCTGTCACTTCATGAAAGCAACGTGTGGCTGGAGAGGCATCCACCTGTGGTGGCACAGGACAGGACGTTCCGCTCACTGCTGGGCACACACAGAGGGAGAAATGCCTGGATTTCAGCCGCACATCTGCGCTCCTCGTCCCGTGGTCAGCACTCTGCCTTTGGGAGCCACATCTGGTGGTCCTGCCAGACAGAAACGCGTTTATTAAGCCACGGTGACACTGCAGGTGTTTATTTTTTATCTTAAATTCAGCCAATTGAAAAACCCCGCAAACTGCTTCAGATTGATGGTGTATGGATTTTCTAAAGCAATACTGATTGTTACGATGAAATCAAAACCGATTTTAAAACAAAAGCAGGTGGATTTCACAGTCTCATCAGAGGCACCACTTGAAAAGGCCTGAACCACTCCTTCTCTGTTCTCCAGCTGCAGACACTCCGTACCTGGGCAGTCCTTCTGTCAGAAAACACATCAACTGCCTGCCACGGAAGCTGCAGGGTCCTACTTCCTCTGCCATGGGTGTAGCCTGCCCATGCACCTCTGTTGGCAAACCTAAGAGGAAAACGCACCTCAGGACAGAAGGGCACCAAGCGCTGCATGCTGTATCTGCTAATGGAAAGGTTACAAAGCAAATATTAGCCAAAGCAACCAGGGACGTCAAGTGGAAATTCCCTTGAGAACGTGTCCCCTTACACCCCACAAATTCAGGTTGGCAACTTGTGACAGGTACAATCTGGCTCCCATATGTCTCACGCGCAAAGCAGAGGAATGTGTATCCATGCTCCTTCCATCACTATAACAACATGTCAA
Organism: Bambusicola thoracicus; assembly: GCA_002909625.1. NCBI lineage: Eukaryota > Metazoa > Chordata > Aves > Galliformes > Phasianidae > Bambusicola > Bambusicola thoracicus. Next base: position 12,931 of record PPHD01008693.1, on the reverse strand, counting down.
AAGAGCCACCTCGCAGCAGGAAGGCACATAGAAATACCGAAAGGAAAGGGAAAAAAAAAGCCACGCAGCACTTGGCATCATCCCTGGAAAGCACACAGTGCCTGGAGAGCCACACAGGCTTGGGACTTGAGCTGTGCTTTTTGCACAGCCAAGCACCACCGCAGCCAGACCCCATCCCTGCAGCTCACACCAAGCCATACTGAGCACCCTGCTTATTCCCACTTTAAGGGTGTCAAGCTTTTTGCAAAAGGTTTTCTCCTTCCTGACATTTCCTTATTACCCAGGCTTGGACTGTAAAGGGGAGTCATTTTCGTTTGTTTATTTTGCAATTCTGTGCTTCCCCTTAGATGATCAATATACCTCCTATTAGCCAAGGGTGAAGCCAAGATAACCAACACAGGCAAACCCACGTCGACTTCCCTGCCTTCTGA
>PPHD01008693.1:0-7500 GCA_002909625.1 Bambusicola thoracicus | reverse complement strand
TTTTCTGTCTTTGACCCCAGTATGTCCTCCAACCGCACACGCAGCCCTTCTCATGCCAGGCTCCATCCCTGCAGTGATTCTTTTCCCAAGAAGAGTTAAGGGAATGCAGGGCAGGGGGAGCAGGGTTGGAACAGATTGTTGGTTTCATCAGACAGATTGTTCTCTGCCACAAAGTTTTCTGTTTTGAATTTCCTCCATTATATTACAACCAAAAATAATATTAAAAATAATTCTGCTTTGTTACATATTTATAAGCCAGCAAGAAAACAAGTCTAGATTCCCAACAACATCACACACATTCCTTTTAATTCGCCTTTGCCTTCTGATAGGATGCAAAGGACCATAACTTCAAAAGTGTTTTACAATTTGAAAGACAGACGTGAGCATAGGGGTTGGCATTATTTTCTTTCCTTTTCTTTCCTTTTTCCTTTTTATGCACAGCTAGGTGGACTAGGTCCTATCCTAACCTGCAAAGAGCCTCTGTAGCACATGCACCACAATGCCTTTAAAACCAAGCTGCAAGCCTTGCATCAGGCACTCACTTTGGCTCTGCTGAAGCTGATGCTTGCTGTTAGACATTTGGAGACAAAAAGTACTTCTAAAGCGGCAGTGATAAAGCTTTATCATTTTGCCATATGGACACCATATTTCAAAGATCATCTTATCATTTCTGATTTAATCATCCTGATAGCAACAGGCGGGGCTCCTCTAGCCACACCTCATGTTGTGTTTCTCTTACACAGACTCACTGCCTCTCTGGGACCATTTGGCCACTGCCGAATTGCCTCTATGTCATTTCCCCTAAGCCCAAGAGCCAAGATCAGCAGGATCACAAGGAAAACCAGTGCCCATCTGCTCCTATTCCCCCAACAAATGACCTTGTGCACTAGACCAGAGAAACTCCCTGGGGCACCCAGCCGCTAGGATGGGCAGCAGACATCTTGCCACCTCCCCAGTCCACACAGCCCTGGAGACCTTCAACTCACCTGCCTCCTGCTGCACAGAACCCACTCTTGCTGGAGGCAGTGAGAGCTTCCAGGGTCGGGTTTCCCTCCTGTCGAGACAATTAATTCAATGCTTACACATGCAGTTAGGAGATTAATTTAGGCAGCTCTTTTTTCTTTTTTCTTACCTTCTTTTTTAGTCTTAACCTGCATTTTTTTTTTTCTCATTGCTTCATTAAAGTTACGTTTCCAATACAGGGAGGTCACTGCTGCCAGAAAGAGGGTGGGTTTGCCATACAGTGCAGCCAATATTTCAGAAGTGGTTTATATTGTACAGAGCAAGCCAAGGGCAACATGCTGGGATCCTTTAAGTGAGTTCTCTGCTCCCTTCAGCCACTTGGAAGTTAATGATTTAGCGTTACAATTTTCCAATAAGAATTATTCTCCAAAACTAGCAGGATGTCATGTTGAGTTAAAGTACTCTGCCTAGAGCAGGCAGCCAAGCTCAATGGGGATATTTAACTATTTTGCCTTATTTTGCACTGAAAAGAATTGGCCAGCAATGACCAAGCATACCTGTGTGCGCACTTAAACGCACATACGCATACAATCAGTTTGGGTGCAGATGCAGAGGTCAGTGGAGAAATGCTAATGGAGATTTGGCATTTGGTACCTCAGTCAGCAGAACAGACAGCACTGGTCAGAGACACACAGAGACAACACATTCATCTGTTTAAGAAACTGCCTGTCTTGCTTAAAAACTGTAGTGTTTGTATAAAATATCCAGCATGACTGCATTACAAGGCATGACTCTCTTGTCATTCCCATATTTCTTGTTAAATATGCCTAACACTCTTCATAGTGTTGTTGTTTTGCCATTGTCTTCAACTAACTACAGACATGCAACTGCCTGGGTATAACACCTACATGTCTGTCCTAGCTGATCCAGTGTATACTTTCCCATTACCATCCAAGATATTATGTATTGGTTTCTTCCAGGAAGACTTGGGCACACATACCAGGAAGAGTGAAAGGGAGGTGGAAATTTACTTACTTTGCTTCTTCATGTTGATTTTGGAGTTTGAAGGGTAGAAATCATGGTAACAGACAGGACATAATTTAAAGGCAATGTTACTGAGTATGGTAGCTTGCATCCTGTACACACATCGTAAATTCCCCTCTGATGAGGACAGGATGGCTTGGACTAAACAGCATAGCCTTGGGCATGGGGCACTCCAATGTATTCATGCTGAGCACCTTGGGGACACAATTCTCGAGCTGCCAAACACCAACAAGTCCTTCTGACATCAAGAAGGTCACAGTGGCTTGGTTCCTCTGAAAAGCAAGCGTGCTGGAATTAAACTCCAGAATATGTAAAAGGCACAATGAAAACACAGTGTTTCAGTGACTCTTATAGTGGGCTTTGCTTCCCAGGGTTTTGAACCTTGTCCTTGTCAGAAGTGCTACAGAATTACATTAAGGATGCAGTGCTTGTTCTGCACTGCTATCCAACTGGGATTGGAAAGGGTGTTGCAAACAGCAGCAGAACATATTTCATTTAGTGTTGGAGAAAAAATGTGAGAATACTATCAAACTTCTATTTCAATATTTCCTTGTAAATATATGTCTATATTTGTAACATGCCAGAGGAGAACCACAGAGGGTTTTTCACCTCTTGCAGAGCAAGATAAGAGCTGAATCAACCAGACGTTTTGCAGGAAACCTCAATTTATTACTTACACAAACCTTGGACAAACCAACCATGATGCTTCATATTTGTCAAAAGGACAAGTGTGCCGATCTGTTCAGTTCTGCACAGTTGTATAGGAGGCAGAGTAACTCATTCCTTCACTACTTTCTAACCAGAAGGGGACCTCACCCACCAAAGAGGAGGACATCATCCCAGCTCGTGCTGTCAAACTTCTGTATTTACAGGAAGATTTCACCCAGAGGAAGTGCCAAATGGTAAGAGCAGCTTCGTTTTTTGCAGGTGCTATAATTGTGCCTGCAAGTGTTGCACACACTTCTAACTCCCAATTAGACTTACAAATCAAGCACTTGCAATGCCAACATGGTTTCCAAGCCTAGAATAGCATTTGCACTCACAGTAATTTGCACTCAGACCTGTTGGTACAAGATTTGAGGGAAGAGGCAAGAATCTCATTCTGGGCAGGGATGAGCTAGGAGACTTTTGGAGGTCTCCTTCCCATCTAGGAGCTGCTTCTGCTCCAGTCCACGAACAGTTGAGAGCTCAGGACACATGTAAGACTAGTTCCTCTAAACCTCGGTGTCTCATGGCACAAATGGGGTTACTCCTGCCTCACTGGGGAAGACTAGACCATGCATACATCACTGCTGAATGATGGGAGAGGAAGGCCTAACAGGATTGCATCTGTTTTACAAGCAGAAAACCAAAGGAGAGAGATTTAGAGATATGCCAAAAACAGAAGGCTGGGTCTCTGACTCTTCTTTTGCTGGGGGAATTTAGTCCTGGTACAGGCCAGGTACTCATACTGCAACTCATACTGGATACTGCAATCCCTGGCTCTGATATTACCAACATTTCAAGTCCCCACAGCTCCCACCCAGGCCAGTAACAGCTTGGATGCTGCAGAGCTGGTCCTGGAGAAAAGAAGAGGGACGCTTTGGTAGAGAAAGGGGAGGGTTTCCAAGTCACTCTTCCTCTGAAAGTGAAAATATCCAGAAATAGACTCTTAAAACTAACATGACTTAGTCAGTGTAAATATTATGTTCCCCAGGTCCAAGTCTGAAAGATTCATCTTTATGCTGTTTTCCTTTTATTTATATATGTTTATTTATAAAAAATTCTTTTTTCTCAAGTATCCCATGTGACGACACAACCTCGCTGTGATGCTCAGCTATAGAGCAGTTAGCAATGTCATAAGTAAAATAAATTGTGAAATCAAAAGGTCACTTGCATAACCGTCATGGAAAGCAGCAGTAAAATGATTTACAGACACAGGAAACATAATTCGACAGCAAGGAATTCCTTTGGCAGTTAACAGAATTACTCCAGCACGACCCATCGTGGGTTTAAGGAGGGAGCCTCGAGTACAAATAGCTCTTCCAGAAGGAGGGCACGGGGCCAGCTGGGCAGCTTGCTGGGCTCTGAGCCCCAAGCCCCACTGCAGGAGGAACACCCATGCTGCCAAGCCCTGCACCTGCACAGCGAGGGGTCCCAGCCTGGGGCAGATGGGTGCTGCCTCCAGCAAGGTTGGTTTGGTAGCTTGCCCAGCAGTTAAGTTGTTAAAAGACATCTACAGGATAGCAGGGGAAAAAAAAAGGAAACGCTTTAAATACTAATGGTTTAATAGTTCTTTCATTTAAAACTGTATCTTTAAGTACGTGACTATCATTTTATGCATGTCCTATAGCCAAATTACAAACCGGTGTGTGAGCACAAGCTTAAGTGGCATTTAAAAATAGCCCTTGTTATTACTGCTAGTGCATAATACATTAACAACGGAGCGTTTAGCTCTGCCTCCCACCCAACAACCCCATTTCTGAATGAGCAGGACACAAGCGGGAGGTACTGCGGGCAAGCTGCCACCACCTCAGCTTCCTAAACAAGGGGCCTGCCTTGAGCTCCCTCGCTGTGAGTGGTTCTCGTGATTTCTTTGCTCCTTAAATGGGGGGTAATGTGGGGGGCAGGCAATGGCATGTTGCCTCTGCAAAGCCAAGTGAGGGTAAAGCCATTGGGACCACAGACAGACAGACTGCAGCATCCCACCTCCCCTCAGCGCCGCACCCCAGCACCCAGCCCTCCTCACACACACAAGCACCCACCAGCTTATTTTATATTTATTTTTTTCCTCCTTTCGGCCTTGAATGGCAATTAGGAAAAGGTTAACCAAGTGTCTTTCTCCAAGGAATCCTCTTCTTCCTTTCAAAATAACAGTGTTAGCAGAAGAAAATCCCAGATTAGGCTAACAGGTAGGAGCGTGGTGCAGCCCTGGGAGATGCTGTTGGAAGTGTGGAGATTGGGAGAATCATCCCAGCGGGAGACTAATACTCATCATTCGGAGCTGCAGCTGAGGCCCATTTGAGTGACAGGCAGCCGGGAGCTGAAAGAGCTGCTCATATCCCACAACTGCTGGCATGCAGACTTGAAAGAGATTTATTTCAGGATAATTAGCTGGGAGTATTAGAGGTGGCAGGAAAGATCTGCAATTACTGTTTAGCAAACAGAATGGAGGCAAAGGAAAAGAAAAAAAAAGAAAGAAAAAAAAAAGGAAAAATAAGAAGAGCCAAAAATGAAATTAAAAGACCCAAACATTTCTCCACTTGAAAGTTGTTAAATAATTGAAAAAGTTCAAAGCAACTTTATTGTACTCAAAGTAGTGGATGCAAGGGAGAGAAGAAGAGTGCACGGTGAGATGCAGCCAGCTAAGTCTTTTTCCAACCAGAGCTTTGCAAGTACTGCACCATGCACACACAAGAGAGAGCTGACCCCACCTCCCTGCTTGTTCAGCCTCTCAGGCACACCTCAAGGCTCACCCCAACAGGATGCACTTTGGAGCCTAAATAGGCAGATGGACTTCAGGATGCCCAGAGCTCAGGGAGGCTGGGGCAGCCACTCCGATTCCTCAGGTCCCTTTGCTGCCTCACACTGCCTTGGCTGAAAGCAAGGCCCACTGCAGAGCATCCTCAGAGAGCAGGAAGAAGACACAGTGATGGAGAATTGCATTGCTGCTTTCTCTCACTGTGGAAATAGCAACAAAGGTGTTGCCTGAGTTTCTTTCAGAAGCAGACCCCCCAATATAAAAGGGATATTCCTCATGGGCTTGAAAATCCAAAACGACAGTTTTCAGACCAATTCAGTATTTCTTTTTATCAACCCAGCTAAGGTTTATGCAGTCCTGTCTTCATGCGCTGGCAGTTGCTGGCATCACACATAAGGGCATTTGTGCCAAATGTAAACAAAGTTCACCCAGCAAACACAGTCTCTGAGCATCTGAGACTTAGATCAAGCTTCAAGACTCATTGTCGCTGAGCTTCACACCACTTTTTCAAAACAAGGGACTTTTCTTGCATGTTGCTCAGTGGTCCACAATACTCCAAAATCATCCATGCGTCTATTCTGGGATTTGCCTTTTATGATAAAAGGAAAAAACACTGCCCAAATTGTGCAAAGAGCAGTGTGGCAATAACAGCACTGCCCAGCTCACTTTTGGATGTTAGATAACGGCAAGGAAAGACAAAACATGTTTGAGTTGCCCAGCACCAAACCTGCAAGGGAAGAAAAGGAAACATAAACGAAGCAAGGAGATAGGAAGAGCTTGTAGAGTGGTTGTGCTGCAGCCGGGCACTGGACTTCATCTATGTTGCAAAAGCACATTTTCACTAAGATGAAAGGCATTCTTCAAAAGGGATGGGCAGGGTAGGAGGGATGGGGGAGTTGCCCTCTATGCTAGGAGGTGGATATATTGCAAAGAGCTGTGTCTGAGTAATAGCCATGACCTTGTGGGTAAAAATCAAGGATCAGTCCAGTAAAGGGCATCAAGTTGGGGTCTACAACAGGCCACCTGATCAGGGGGAGCCTGCTGACGAGGCCTCTTTGCTTCAGCTGCAGGTGGTGATACACTCGTGGGCTCTTGTCCTGATGGGGGATTTCAACCACCTGAATATCTGCTGGGATAGTGGCATGGTGGGTGGCAGACAATACAGGAGATTCCTGGAGTCTGTCAAGGACAACTTCCTGGTCCAGGTAATAGATGGAATGACCCAAGGTGAAGCCTTACTGGACCTGGTGTTCACTAATGAAGAGGAGAGCGTTAGAGAGGTTAAGACTGGAGGCAGCCTGGGCTGTAGTGACCATGCCTTGGTGGAGTTCGTGATCTTGAGGAATGCAGGCCTGGCAAAAAGCAGAGCTAAGACCCTGTGCTTTAGGAGAGCAAACTTCTGGCTGCTCAAGGAACTGCTGAGTGGGATCCCCTGGGAAAGTATCCTTCAGAGCATATGAACAGAACAGAGCTGGCAGCTCTTGAAGGACACCCTTCTGTGAGTGCAAGGGCTCTCCATCCTCCAGCAGAAGAAATTGAACAGAGGAGGCAGGTGACCATCATGGCTGAGCAAGGATCTGCAGCTTAAACTGAGAGAAAAGACAGAAATGTACAGGAAGTGGAAGCAGGGTTGTGTAGCCTAGTAAGAATACAGGGATGCTGTCCACATGTGTAGAGATAGGGTCAGGAAAGCCAAGGGACAGATGGAGCTGAACTTGGCAAGGGATGTGAAAGATAACAAGAAGGGGTTCTAGAGGTACATAGGCCGAAGGAGACAGACCAAGGAGAGTGTTCCTCCTCTGATAAATGAAAACAGAACTGGCTTCCTCAGACATGGAAAAAGCTGAGGTACTCAATGAGTGCTTTGCCTCACTGTTCACTGGTGGTCAGGCTCCTCATGTCTGCCAGCACCCTGAACGTCTAGGTGGGGGTGAGAGCAGTGGATTCATCCCACTGTAACAGTCCAAGACCTCCTTATGAAAGTGAATGTATATAATGTGTCCATGGGGCCAGATGATATCCATCCCAGGGTT
>PPHD01008692.1:0-10087 GCA_002909625.1 Bambusicola thoracicus | reverse complement strand
AAAAAAAAAAAAAAAAAAAAAAAAGGTGTGGGGAATGGTGAGTTTTGGTTTCAGTTCAACTATATGCAGCTTTGAAGAACAACAAACATGGAGATTTGCATAAAAAATACCATACAGGACATTCCTCATGTGCAGGTGCAAGTAGCTGCAAATTTTCACCCAAAGTCCAAAACTATGCATATGTGGTGAATAGGCTTGGGGGAGTCTAGCCTGCTGTCATTCCATCTCTGTATGTATGTATTCTCCCTGTATGTGACCATCAGTGAAGAAGAAAGCTTGTTTCTGGCACAGAGAGACTCGATGCAGCTGCATCAGGATGTGTATAGCTGTCATCAGGCAAGGATCCATGCTTCTGCTGCTGCAGTGACCACTCAGGCTGAAGCAAAAATGAGGTATTGCTTTTGCAGTATTGAATGGTGTCCTGGCAGTGGAGCAGTGCTTTAAGGGCACCTGTTTCTGGCTGGCAGCGTAGGAAAAGTTTGATAGCATAAGCACAAGGCAAGCTATTCTACAGAAACCAATTTGCACATAGCCCTGCAGGGAAATAGTATCAAGTAGCACACTGCTGCACGTGCAACTTCTTGCCATCCAACAGCCTCTACTGTTAGCTCTTGATAAGTGAGCAGTGCAGTTGGAAAAGTGCCCTTGTGCCTGAACTGATGCAAGCCTGTACTCCAGAGTAATGTGACACAAATACAAACATGGCACCACAATTTTAGACCATGAGGGAAAGTTAAGGTGGTTTCCTGCAGTCTGAAGCTATATTTCAGATATACAAAAAACAGAATTCCGAGATAAAATCCGAGGTAAGATGGTGAGTATAATCTTGCAAATTACAATGCTGCTGGGAGATATGTTGTGGTGGAGATGCTTTGAAGGCTGCAGTAGCAGACATGAAGTGAAACTGGCAGAAGGTATTACATCTGTATGATGTAAACATTACATAAGAGAGTCACAGCATTGAAAGAAAATAGGAAAGACTTTGGTTTAATTTACATAAGCATGATTCTTATGGGCTGATGTCAGATTTACATGTAAAGAAGAAAAATGAATGATTGCCAGAAAGTTCAAAGCAGAGATGACAGTAAACTGTGAGTCAGGTGACCAGATATCTTTTTATAATGGTTTTCAGGTTCACATTAAAGTTGATTTCTGAGAATTTATCTAGAGCAATGATGCAAAAAGAAACTGTAGCCTTATTGTGTCATAGGCATATGGATATCGGTATATTCTCTTTTACATAGCAATCCTTTTCAAAATAATCCATAATAAAAACAGCTTTCAGAAATATGTTAACCCTCCTTTTGTAAGCAATACAACAATGAAAAATTAAATGCTAATTTTTCTTTGACAGCATATATAATACAGAGTTGTTCTTTTCAGACTAAAGAGTGTATGTTTTCATAGACATAGCATGTAGGATTCAGGATTTATGAAAACACATCATTTTAAGGATTGGCTTTTAAAAAATCTTTTGCTTCTTACTTGTGCATCGAAATAGAAAGGTATGCAGGAAAGAGAATGGGAAAGAGCGAGCAGAAGGTATTGACGCAGAAAAGAGCTCTTGAAGTTTCCAATGGCTACTCAAAGACAGTGGTAAAGACAGCATGGTTTGAAATGAGAGATAACTATTGCACAAAGGTTCACATTTAAAAACATGCTTTTTAAAAAATAAATCAATCTTTCCTTTGAATGTGCCCTTTGACATTCATAGCAGGTCATTGATCATACCCTTCAAAGGAAAAACATCTTGGTAGAACTAAAAAAAAGAAAACAAAATCCACAACACCCACTTGTTATTTTGAGAGGCTCATGTTCAGAAGGGGCAAATTATGGATATAGAACTAACAGATTTTAGCATGCAGATTAATCTGCCTCTGGAAAAGAAGAATCATAAATGTTTGTTAAACTTGTACTTCTTCAGATTTAAAATCAATTAGAAAGAAAGGGTATTTTCTCTTAAAAAATGCAGTAATTGCTTTCTTATTTCTAATAACAGTAGCTCAGTGAAGGGTTTTGAGAAGAAAATAATCTTTTCTTTAGAACACTACAGATCTCTGGGGAAACAACTCCAACATCTATTCCATTTTCTACTGACTCATTTTACAAATTCATTTTTGAAAAAAAAAAGAAAAGAGAGCAGCATTGCTGCTAGCTGCCAGAAAGAAATACAACAGGGCAACCAAATCTGTCATTTCATTGTGACCTTGATTTGTTGTATAGAAAAAATGCTGTAATTATAACCTTTGAAATGCTAGCAGTTACCTAAACTTAGTTGAATCAATGATTAAACAAAGCCACGCTGCAAATATATAAAAAATCTATGCCTTTTAAAAGCTTTCTGGGTCTGAAGCATTTAATGAAAGGGAAATAAAATTGCATTATTGGCTCGAAAGTTAATTGTTTAGGAGCAGCTCTTTGTTTTCAGTTGGTATTATAGTTAACAAAAAAATCATAATACTTGCTAATGAAATGCATCGCTTTTTATAAAAGCCTACTTTAAATGTTACAGCACTGGGAGGTTAAAACATAACCTTGTCATCCCAGGATTTCCAAAAAATGTAAAATTCCTAGGGCAACATGAGTGAACCCAGAGTGAATTCTACAGGAGGATTAACTGTATCTACATTTATATGCGTGTAAGTGTTAATGGCTTAAAGCTGAAAGTCATATATTTTGTAATATTTGTATTTCCTAGTGTCAAATTGAAACTAAATATTATAATATGCAAAGAAATCTTGAAATCATAGGCAAGAGATTTCTTGTTATGGTCACATGCCCAAGCCCCTCATTTAATAAAACTGTTTTTGCCTTAGACTCAAAAGCAGCCTTTGAATTAAATTGCAGAATTAGATGAGAATGTCCTTTTGTTTTGTTTTGTTCTCTGTTTGTTTGATTCTTCTCTGAAAGGCTATTTTTTTTTCTGATTTTCACGGTAAAATAGAAGAGATCTGATAGACATTATATCCATTAGCCAGAAACTGCTGTTGGGGAAAAAAATATATGAAATTAAGACCTAAATATGTAAGCAGAAAACTCATTTGTGGTTTGCCAAATGTCTGAGAGGAAATATTCTTCAAAAAACAGTGGGCAAGTGCTGAATTCCTGGCACCTCAACTCCAAGGAAGAAGTATGGTGTCAAGCTGAACATTAATTTAATAGTATAAATGAGACTCTTTATATAAACATGAGTTCACAAAAGTAATAGCCTTCTTCCAGTGAATGAGGAAAATGGCCCTAGCATACTTTACATTAAAGAAGATCTAGTTCATAAGCAGTTTCACACATGGAGTAGTTCTGTGAGGGTTTTTTCTGGGAAATGAGATGTACTTCCATCTTTTGTTCAAGAAGTTATTCCACTGTATGAAGTGCTACTTATCTTTAGAAATTCGTCTTCAGCACTTTCTTCAGTGAGTATGTGTTCCTCCTCTTTCTTCTGGTTCTCTCTACAGAACTAAACAGCAAAGCAAATAATTAAGTTTCTCATCATTATCAATGGGTGTGCATGTCCATTCCTGTAGAAATAGTCTTCCATCACGCCAAACAAATGTGCCATTCCACAGGATGTTTAACATTTGATAGTGGCACTGTAACGTCTAGATCTGCTATGAAATGTGGCTTTGTGAAAATGGTAATTAAAGGGTTCCATATTTAGCACTTCTCTGCTTTCCAAATATAGCTAGCCTAGCATTCAGAGAGTGTGTAATTTTGCAAAATTTTGAGTCAAGAACACAGATATTTTATTTCAAAAGTATGATTGCATTGTAAAATAACTGTTCTTAAAGTTGCAGTATTTGTGGCAACAGAATAAAGAAGTTGAGTACTGTCTGCTTAATGTCCAGTTCAGTTCTCTGAGATGCACTTAACATTTCAGAAATGCTTAGCAAGTAACAATATTGTTCCTGTTTTTGTGAAAGGGTGTCACTTGGAGCCCTGTGGAAATGCTAAGAGAAGGGAATCAGCAAAATAAACTTGCATTAAATTCATATGAAAAGTGAAAAGTGGAACTTGAGACAAGTACTCCATCCACTTAGTAGCAATATGAGAAATGTTTAAAAATGGATGCTTTTTCACCTAGATGTTCCATACAAAAGATAAGCTTGGTTGTTTCATTGCAAATGTCAAGCATTTGCAATGAAACATAAGCTAAAATGCAGTTACTATGTTAGCAAGACGGTCAGACTGGCCCCCTTTCTCATCCACCCTCAGCAAGGCTTTCACCATCCCACATGTCATTTCCTATCTCATCCATTCCCACGATTGTTTTTCCTCACTCCTACCTTCACAGAACACTGTTGTGTTCAGTTTTGGAATCCTTCTCTGTCTGTCACATCCATTGTGAAATGAGGCCTGTGTGATTTTATATTCCTCTTAGATGGCTGGGAAAACAGTACTAGCATGTAAAGATTAAAATGTTCTAGGAAACAGATAGCACTTGGGTTATATGGTTAATTTTGAGATGGTGTTTGTGATATGCATTAGCTCTCAGTCTAAGCTTTTCCTGTTGAATCACATATGTAAAACATACTTGGTTGACTTGGAATTTGGTCTTTTAAAACCATATCTTTGAGATGATACATTACAAAACAATCTCCATTGGCTCTGCATGTTTCAGATTTCCGTGTGAAATTTTGTAAGGTAGTTTTACTAGCTTGCTTTCTAGGCACTTTTTTTTTTTTTTGGAAGGACTTTTAACAGTTTGTAGTACAAATAGTTTAAATGAATCTATTATAAACACATTGTCTAGGGATGTATGCCTTAAATGAACCCTTACACTAATTTAAAGGCTTAAGCAATTTTTTTTCCGATTCTGATGTGAAATCATCTCCCTCCCCTCCCTCTTTCTCTGTATATTCAAATACAATATGCACATATATATGCACACACACACATATATACATACATACGTAGGTATTTCTATTTTATGTATATACATAAAACACATAGAAGCAAATTACCTGCCACCCAAAGAGCCATATACTGCCTCCCATGCTTTTACATTATGGAGATTGTTTCATAATTATCAGGATTTTTAGAATAAAGGTTTGGTTCTTGGTTACATTGCAGGATCTAGGTCAGTGAGTTCTCTTCTTATTCTGAAGACATGTTTCCTCTAGGAATTATGTGGCAGCACTGCCCTGATTTGGCCTGCTACAGGATTGTTTCAGCTGTTCCACTTTGCATGTGATCTGACAATTCAACGTTTAGGAAATTTAAAGGTCTCTTCAGCATTCTTTTGTGAATTAATAGAGATACAGAAGCCCAACTGTTCACTTACAGCCCTGGAAATCTTCATGCTGTGTCACTGATAACAATATATCCCCATTTCCATCATAGTAATTAATTGACATTTCATATTTTATTGAAACAGGTTCTCTCCTACTTCAGAACATTAGTGCCAAAACAACTGATTTTAATACCAATACATTTTAGCAATTATCTATTGTCTTTTACTGTTTCCAGCTACAGCGCTGTATCTGTGGTTTATAGTAAAGTAGTTTATGCCCTCAATTCTGGAAACAAACAAACAAACAAAAAACAGCAAACAAAAAAAAAATCCCAACTTTATTTTCTGTAATCATTTCCAACTTTACTATGTACATTGTATGAAAAACATAAAGTCATAAGCATTTAATTAATTCTTATTTTCTGTTTCCATCACATAAATCCCTCAGTTTCTGTGTCACTCGTCAATTGCCCTAATGGCTTTATAGTGAAAATGGGTGGTAAGTATGGAAGAACTTAAGTCCATAGGTTTTTTTCCTCTATAAAATCATTTTTTCTACTCTCAGTAACTGAGGAAGTCGTTTTTTAAAGTTCATTTTTGAAAGTGTTCCCCAAAACAATTTTTTAATAGTCTAAATAAAAGAGGATATTTTGACCATGTGATTACGTTTCCGTCTCAGTTGTACTTAGTTGTTTTTTCAGTAGTCCTAGATTTCTGTACCTTGTGTAAATTGTTTTGCACACAGGCTTTCTTTTGTTTCTAAAGCATTTTTCCTTTTCTTCAGCAATTATAATCTTTTTTAAAATCTGAATGACAATTTTTTGATGACATTTTTCCTTAAAAAATGTTCCGTAAATAAAAAGGCTTACAGGTTGTTGTAGCTAAGAAGCATTCATCTGATTCCTATGTCACAGCTATGTCTGCCTGACGGAAGAAGCTTAGCAAGCACTGCTTTTCATTTTGAGACCACAGTGAGCGTGTTTACTAATTTACTTTTACCTATATTAAAAGGCAGTATCTAAAGATGTAGCCACCAAATTGATGGCTTTTAATTATGAAATTTTTCTGTTTCTTTCTTGTAATTGGATTGCTTGTACTCCCTCCTTTATTCATACCTAAATGGACATTTCCAGCCTTTGAGCTATGCTGCTTTCCAGACCTCTCCTCCCTGCAGGAATATGTTTGACAAACTCTACTAACCATGTTAATTTCTGTGTAAAGACTTTGCACAGGAATGGCGGGATAAAGGGTGATGGGCGCAAACTGGAACACAGAAGGTTCCACACGAACACGAGAAGAAACAACTTCACCTTGAGGGTGACAGAGCAGTGGAACAGGCTGCCCAGAGAGGCTGTGGAGTCTCCTCCGGAGATACTCAAAACCCACCTGGATGTCCTCCTGTGCAACCTACTGTAGGGAACCTGTTCTAGCAGAGGGGTTGGACTAGGTGATCGCCAGAGGTCTCTCCCAACCCCTGCAATTCTGTGATTCTGTACAGTGTGTTTCCATTAATATAAACTTATAACTACTCTGAAGGTAATGAATTAGTATCTTAGCAGTTTCACTAAAATGTTGTGCAGATGACATCAAAATTTAATTTCTAAGTTTTTGGACTAACCCTTGCCTGAAAATACTTAATAAAGAGACAAAAATAGCAACTTCATCACTTCAAGGTTCTTTTTATGTAGTCCTGTACTTTGCATTGTATAAAAGATTGTGTCTTTTCTACTTACTCACTGCTATGAGTAAAATCTTAGTTTTTCAGAGCGTACGAGGTATTTTTAAGAACTGTAACCACATTAGTATGCTACTACATGTTGGTATCAAACGAGGTCACCTGGCTGAACCCGTGCTCAAGCAGGGACATCCAGAGCATGGTGGTAGGGACCTCAAAGAAAACTCCACGGCCTCTGGGCAACCTGTGCCAGTGCTCCATCGCCTGCACAGCACAGAAGTGCTGCCTGATGTTCAAAGGGAACCTCCTTTGTCCCAGTTTGTGCCCATTTTCTCTTGTCCTGGCACTGAGCATAACTGAAAAGAGCGTGTCTCCATCTTCTCTGCACGCTCCATTCAGGCATTTATGGGCATGGAAGAGATCCTTCCTGAGCTCCCTCTAGCCTGAACAGCCCCAGCTGTCTCAGCCTCTCCTCACAGGAGAGGACTTCCAGTCTCTTCATCATCTTCAAGACCCTCCATTGGATTCTCTTCAGTTTGGCTATGTCTCTCTCGTACTGGGAGACCCAGAACTGGACACAGTACTTTAGGTGTGGACTCAACAATAGTGGGTAGAGAGGGGGGAAGGGGTCCTGCCCTTGACCTCCTGGCCTTACTTTGCATAATACAACTGAGAATACTGTGAACCCTGCTTTTCCTCAAGGGCACGTTGCTGACTGATGTTCAACTTGGTGCCCACCAGGGGCACCAGAGCTTCCTCCAGGACTGCTTTCCAGGTGGGTGGCCCTGAGCATGTGCTCGTCCCTGGGGCTGTTCCTCCCCACATGGAGGGAGCTCTGTATTGCTTGTTGAACTCCGTCAGGTTCATGAGGTACAGTTAAGGAGCTATACTGAATAACTGTGAACAGAAAGGCCTTTCTACTAAGTTGACAAAGGCCTACCAAAGTGGAGACAGGGTATTTAGTCTCACCTCTTCCTGGAGTGTTCCTCTGCAAGTTTACTGATATTTTATTTGTTACGTGAAGGAACATCATTGCTTTCTAGGGAAGAAAAAAGGATGTCCATTTTCATAATATTCAGAAGTGGTGGCAAAGAGAGGATAAACAAGTGCTAGCTGTCTAAGCCTAATGGATGAAAAAATATTAACTAGAAAAGAGTTACAATCCAAGAGCAAACACATGCTAAAATAGCTGAGAAAGTTCCTTATGCTGCCCTAAATTGAACTGCAGGGCTATCAGTAAGTAAAAGGACACAACTGAGCAAGTGTTTTGATGGTTCCATAAACCAATGTGAAGGGAGATGGAATTTCTCCATTACATCAAGTGGTGTCTTGTGGAAGAGAAATGACTGTGTTGTCTGTAACTAATACTTAACTTACTATTTTTGAGGCATGAGTTATTATCTACAGTACTTACTTCATTATCAGAGTAGTAAAGCCTTTTTACTTCTTCCCAGGGAAGAAGAAAAGCATTCAATATAATAATAAAAAAGCCAATTCATGTGGAAACATGTAAGAGAAAAAGGGAAAAGGAACTGGTTAAAGGATCTCTTTTCTCAGAAGCACGCCTCTGTGAGGAGTAAACATCTATTTCAGTTCTTGTGTGTCTCATTCCACAACATCTGGAATGCTTAAGAGGTCAAACCTGTGTAAACAAAACTCTTTTTCTTCAGTGGCAAGCTGGATTAATTAAACCTAGCTTTTTAACAATCTGCTTTATTACTGCACTACCACTGTGCAACTGTAAGCTATATATTCAGCAACAGACCTCCAGAAAAAAAGAAAATGAGCTACAACTTCTGAAATTAATTGGCCAAAATGAAAATAAAGAGAGACCAAAAAAGTGAAAATGAAAATAATCCAAACATAAGTGATTAAAGGTGAAGTTGGACTCTCCTCGTGGTTAACTGAAACATCCTTTGTTTGTATGAAAGCTCCACCAAGTCAGGAGAACTACTGAAATAATGAAAGAGCACTTACACAAATACAGAACAAGTCAAGTCGTTCGCCTCAACCTTTACCCATTTGGTAGAAAAGGGGAAACTGTAATGCGGATATTTTTTCTGTGTTTAAGAAAGGCAGAGTAGGCAACAAAGTACATTGAAATCTAATGTAAAGCCATGAAGTGATCTACAAGTAAATAAACACTGTATATTGTTTATCTATACTTTAAGGTGGAAAAAACATTTCTTTTTCAATGCTAAATCTAAAGCAATTAAGTGAAGAAACATGCCATATCAATAGTCATTATATTCTAAGTATTACCGAGTACAACTAAATAATACTAAGTATTACCAGAAGAGTTAATCTTTTAAGAGGATAAACACATTAAGCAAGGTAAAAATCTAATGTTATGCATGAACCTTCAGTTAAAACTATTTCACAAAATGTAATATTAAAAGAAAATGTTGAATACAAAGAAAAGTGAAAACAACTTGTTTAAACATCAGTGGTTGTTCGCACTGTATACAGCTCAAGTTACAATGCCATCAGTATAACTTGAGAACCAAAGAAAGAAAACAACACATTATATTTACCTTGCACATAGCAGGGGGCTTGAAACTAGATGATAATTATGGTCCTTTTCAAGCCAGGCCATTCTATGATTATGGAAGAACAATTGTCTAAATTGAATTAAATTCCAAGGAATGTATATGCAATTTTATTATGTATTGAAATAAAAAAAAAAAAATCCCATTGCACTTGCTGTAAACAGAGAAGAACCTAGACAGAGAATCTCAATATTACTAAGAAAATAATGTTATAATCCTTACAAAAAAATGAGATAAGAAGAATCTGAAGACTGCAATAGTACAACTGTCTTTCCTCTTTTCTACTTTTCTTTAGTGGTTTTAGGGCTTTGCATGGATTAGAGATTGCTCTGATACATTCTTAATAATCAAAAGCTATACTGCAGCAGTCTGTTATTAATACCCAACTCTTCTCTCTGCTCTAGAAAAAAAGCTTGCCTTAAAAACCATGAGATTTCAATAATAGCAACACAATGTTTCTAATATCTATTTCAAATTCCTATCTTCCAGGCAACACTTTTACAGTGTTTGAACGGTTTGCTGCTGCAAAGATGGCAGACTGAAGATTTAAAGGTGAGAGTCTCACGTACCCATATTCATCCAGCAGTACAGGTTATTCTAGTTTAAATAAAATTTTAACCTTTGTTGCTTCATTTC
>PPHD01008691.1:0-21475 GCA_002909625.1 Bambusicola thoracicus | reverse complement strand
GAGCAGTCAGCCTGTGTGTGTTTTTTGCTCACTGGAGCACAGCCACCTTCCTGAGGGAATGGGGCTTTTGTTACACACTGTCCCCGACCACTGAGCACCCGTGTCTGTGCCTTGCAGGTGGCTGAAAACCTATTTGAGGGGCAATGTTGGGACAGTGAAATGGGATGGGTGTGATGGCATGTTGTCTCTTAATCTGGGGAGAATTGGGTCTCCCCTAACAATGCAGCCCTATGAGGTCTTTTTGGAGATAGGACCTCACTGTAGACGTGGCCAGTGCTGTGTGATGCCGCTGGCATTGAGAGCAAAGAGAAGTTTGGTTCTGAAGAAACATATTTCCCTGAGCTTCCTGCCCTTGGAGATCTTGGCCAGAGCTCTGGTATTTCGTGTTCCCCAACCCTGTGAAAGATGAAACTGGGCTCGGGGTGCAGCAGGCGCGTTACTAATGGGATGTGGAAGTGCCATATGGCCCCAAACGATCACTGTCAGCGAGACTGCTCCAGGAACCCCTCTTGGTGTGTGGGTAATTAATCACCCTCACCTCTTGATGTGGGTGGAGCTCCCATCCCAAGGGGTGCTCTGGTTGGAGGGATGGAAGAGGTTTCCTTTCTCTCCTAATGCTGGAGGGGTCTGCACAGCAAGGAGGAATCCATCCTCGTGAGCGCTTGGTTGCGCTGCCTTCATGGGCCTGAGTGACTGCAGGATCATTGCAAAGCTTAACCAATGCTTTCCTGAAGCCACCAGCTGTCATTTCACTGCTGGAAAATCAGCAGCGCTTCGTTCTTTTATCTTTAAGCTCCGTCTGGATTAAGTTGAAAGTGGTATTCAGGGCAAATCTGTTGATTCAGGCTTTTCTTACTGCAACAGACTTCCCTTTGTCCCAAGCACCTCTACTTCCCACATTTCCCTCTGTGTTGCAGTCTGCACTATCAGCTTCTAGCCACAGCCAGGCTCATGCCACATTTTAGCCTTTTATCGCTGCAAACCTGGGGGCGTGCTGGAAAAATGTCAGAGCAAATTGTGTTTCAGCTCATCCCTTCTTTTACTGCTCGTGGATAAAGCATTTCTTCCCGATTTCATGGCAGTTCATAAATATTGCTGCCTGGGTAGGGGGCGATAGCATAAGTGGTACTGGAGGAGTTTGCTGGAAGGGTACATCCTTTGGATGCCTCTGCTGAGACTGTGTTGCTTTAGCTCTGTGCTGTTGCGGTGGCTGTGGCAATGGTGTATTTGTGGGGAAAACCCACCCTTTTGATGCGAACAGTTGTCCTTGGTCATTGGGAGGGCCTAAAGAGCAGCCAGGCTGGGAGCACTCGAGGCTTGGCATGGCACTGGGGATCTTTGGATGAGTTGGAGTGCCAGTAGTTGTGCATCCGGTAATCCCTGGCAGTTCACCATATCCTAAAATGCTGTTTCATTAAAGCTGCTTTCTGAAGCAGCTCTTGCCTCCCAGCGTGGGGAAGTAGGCCACTGAACCAGCTGTGGTTTTCTGTTAGTTTGCTATACTGGAGTTTGAAACTGTGCCGCTGGGTTTGCCAGTGCTGTTCTTTCTGATGCTACCCAGTTGTTTTGCATGGCCTTGAAGTGGTTTCCCAGCTATTTGAACTCCCTAAATGACAGTGCTTCATTATTGTCTGATGGAGAAGTGGAATCTTCTGTTTATATGTAAAGGTTCCCCTCCTTCCCCCCTACCTCCCTCAACATATGCAAAGGCACTGCAGAAACTGGAAACAGATAAAAAGAAGAAAACGGGCTTTTAAAGCAAGTTCTGAAGTGTAAAGATGTGAAGGCCACTTAGAAATCATTGCCTTGCGCTTTCTCCCACACTGTGATTCATTTGGTCCAATCCATCATTGATTCAACATGCTCATCCGCCAGAGCCTTCAAAGACAACCGTGCATCTGCTTTCGCCATTCATCAAGGAGGAGCACAAAGGAGAAGGGCAAAGGAAAATGTATTGCCAGCTCCCTTTGGTGCTGTTTAATGGGTGTGAAAAAAGGACAGTGGAGAAGCTGGGTTAATGAAAGCCAGCACTGCTGGGGAAGTGCCCTCGGGACATATATTTCTCAGCCCAGGTATGGACCTTGCTAAATTTCATTCTGCAAAGGAACTTCAAAAGCAGAGCAGGAGAGCCAAGATGAGGTCAATGTGCAGAAGGGTAATCCAGTGCAGGTGGGGGCTCCTCCCCAGATGTGGCCTCGCAGACATTGAGGGGAGAGGGCTGCAGACCCCTCGTGTCTCCCATCTCCCAAATACGCACCAAAGTATTTTCAGGAAGATGATGCTTTACTGCTCCAGAGAGTTCTGTAGGGAGCACCATGGGAAGAAATTGTTTGGGTTTTTTTTATGCCAGCTCCCATGGAGAAATTCTACCCATTCTGTCCATTGGATCCTAAGTGCTCTAATAAATACAGAAGGTGTTTTATGCTGGGGCACTGATTTGCCGATAGGAGTTGACAAGATATATCTTTTTTATTCCTTCAAGCCAGTTCTGCATGTGGAATTGTCAGGATGAACTGAATAAACATTGACTGGGGCAGAAAGAGAAAATCTTGTGGCCATATGAAGGATACGCATGAGAGAGGAGAGGATGCTTTTAACTCCCAGCTATGCCATAGAAGACCCTCCAGATTGGTTCTTCCCTGGGCTTTCTCTGAAGCTTTCAGGCATTTAACACTTCTGCTTTTCCAGTAGCGAGGAAAAATATTTTGGGTACAGCTACAAAATAAACAAAAAAATGTATTTCTGGGATTCCTCAAAACCCACCCCAAATTCCTGGGCCAAACCAGAGGTTATTTGTCCTTCTTTAGCACGAGTTGATCTTGGTGGAAAAAGCCTGTTATGAGATGCACAGCAGAAGGATGCTTTGTGCAAACCATGGGGAGGACTCTTGGGCAACTTAGTGCCTGGTATAGAGCAACAAGTGAAACAATATGCCTCGCAGTTAATTATGTCACTTTTGGATGAGGCTTAAACCTGCTCCAGGGTTCTCACGTGATATTGTTTATCACTAATATTATGTTCATTTCAATCAAAGATGCTTAGCTTGAAGTTTTGCAAAGACAGCTTCCAAGTAGTTGAGCAACAATTTGTTCTCGGAATAAACCAATTTGCAGCTGGGGCCTGAAATGCTTTGAAGAAGATGAGTTTATACTTGCAGGCATTCTGCTCTGTGCTTATCTTGATTTGGCCTTGCAGATCTTAGTCCAGATTTTAGCTGAGTGCAGTCTTTTCTTCAGCTTTGGGATAGGGGAGGGGAAACAACCCAACCACATGTGGATGGCTGAGCTCTTGTCCCAAATCCTTCCCCTGAGAACTAAATAGAGCTTCTGGACTCCTATAATGTGCTGGCTACTGCGTGCTCATTCGGGTCCTTTCCATGCTGGAAAGAAGATACAGATGAAAGCTCATATGAATTATTCATCTTTGTGCTTTAGCTCTATGCAGAGAGAGAGCTGGAGGATGGGCCTCCTTGGGAAAGGCTGGGAGATGTGGACAAGAAGTCTATATAAGTGCTGGGAGTTTTTTAGCACACCCACCACAGAAGCCCTGCTAGTTCTGTGTTCGTGTGGTTCATCTTTCAGACGAACAGGACAGACTTTCTTTCTTCTGAGTAGCGTGCTGCAGGTTGGGTTTTGCTTTTCCTGGCTTCCTGATTAGTACCCATGCTGCAGCTTTTTGCTCTCAAGTTCCCTTGATTTCACTCAGTTCTGCAGCTTTAAAGGGAAGGGGAGAAGCTTGCTCATGTGCCCGCAGCCCAAATTAAGCACAGCAACCCCCCCTTGGCAAGTTCATAATTGTTATGGAAATATTGTAAATCATTCTTGTGAGGTCCCGGTTCGCTAACGAAGGAAGCAGGACAATGTATGCTGCTAAATGGGCGTCCCGATGTGAAAAGGCTCCTGATGGACATCTGGGACAGTGAAGTCACATAGCCTTAGTCTGGGTGTGGTCAAAATTGCAAACAGACATTGGTTTTAGATAAAACAGCATTAATGCTCCTTTATAGAAAGTTAGTAGCGTGGCTGCTGACCTTATGTTTGGCAAAAGTAGCCAACCCAAAACATGCATGCGAGGCAGATGGGGAATGCGATTTAATTAAAAAAGAAAATGTTATTATATTCTGAGAACAAAGTGGTAAAATCTTCTGACTGCGTAGGAATTTCTATTGAGAAATGGAAGGCACTGACAGGCCGGGCTGGGAGGGGACGTGGGTCTGGGCCATCTTCCCCTGGTTAGGAGGAAGAAGGACAGTCTCAGGGTACCTGCCAAAAGCATGGTTGGTTGCTGCCTCCGGAGCAGCGATGACTGGAGGGTGGCCAAGCACTCCTTTCCATCTGGAGCTGTGCGATAGCAGCGATGGCTCTCTGCCTGCTGGAGCTGTTGCTGGCACCCCCGGCCCCACCTGTGCCTGCCCCAAGGCCCCCAGCATCGCACACAGCAGCCAGACCTGCAGGCAGTGGCAGCTGAGCGTGGATGCCCGCTGCCCACAGGAGATGCCTCCGGGGATCTGAGCAGATCGCTGACAGGGTGGGGGTTCTGGAAATGGGGTGATCTAAGGGGTTTCCAGGGCAGGTTCAGATTCAACGTTAGGAAAAAGTTCTTCTCAGATAGAGGGATAATGCATTGGAGTGGGCTGCTCGGGGAGGGGATGGAGCCACCATCCCTGGAGGTGTTCAAGGATGTGGCACTGAGGGACATGGTTAGTGGGGATGGGTTGGGGTTGGACTAAATGATCTTAGTGGTCTTTTCCAACCTTATTGATTCTATGTTTGTTTGTTTTTTAATGTGGATAGACACCAGCTTCTGGAAACCTATGCCAAGGGTGCTGCAGTGGATAGGACACAGGAGAGTGGCTGCATGGTTGGGCAGAGCTGGGTCACCAGGTTTGGGGCAGCACTCAGTCCTGGGTGCAAGCACAAGGGGACCTCCTCACATAGGAGTGAGGGTCTCTGGTGGGTTACAGAGATGCATCAGCTGAAGGAGGGGCAGCTTCTCCATGAGGCTGCTTGCAGGAGGCCATCAGCATTGGCCATCAGATGTCAGGGCGACATTTGCCATGGGCTCTGCTCTTCAGGGCAGGACCCCCTGACCTTCGGAGACCTGGAGACCATCATCCACCCCTTGAATGGCCCCAGAGAGGGCAACACAGCCCGTGACCCTGATCCTCCAATCCATCATCCAGTCCTGTCCCCATGCAAAGACTGTAAGTCTTCCGGGCCTGGCTTGGGGGGCTCTTCAGAGACCGGGGTGAACAGTTCTGGCCGCAGCCACCAGGTCTTCATTTGTAAATAAGCACCTAGCTGCTATGGTAATGCTTATTTAATTTGGGCTAAGTATTTCTACAGCTGTTCTGGGGGAATCATGCTGGTTTATGCTGAATGTTAATTCTCAGCTGCTCACAGCTGCAGAAGTGTATCGGTCAGACTCAGCCCTAAAAGCAGATTGTGTTGTGTGGTGAGGTGTGGCCACATCAACTTTCCCTGCCTTTGGGGTTCACTGGAAAGAGCAGTGGCTTTCCAGGACTGCTTGCACTCAGCTAACATGATACAGGGACCAATACCCATCTGTGCTAGCAAAGCAGGTCTTTAGGTATAGTTTACCTAAGGCACTTTTTAAAGAAAAGAAACACCACTCCACTTCTCAGCTCCAGCTGTCTTTTCTTTACCTGTCCTCTCACCATGCCACAAGCCGTGCTGGTTTGCCTTGCTTTGGTTACACAGAGCTAAATCTGTCTTTGCTTTGAACAAGCAGGGTGGGCCAAGGTGCAGGATCCAAGGGGCCATCCACAGAGCACGTGCCATGGTGCCCATGAGCCCGGGGACCGTGAGCTGGGGGTGGAGTCAGTGAGCTGAAGATGGATGGTCCTTGCTCCAAGGTCCTCCAGGGACCACCTGACCTTCTGCAAAGACCCCGCAGATCCCCGCTCTGCACTGCACCTGAGTTATATTAGTGCCGAGAGCTCTCCCAGCAGTGGGATCGATGGGCTCCAGGACTGAAATGCTGCCAAACCATCCTGCTGCAGCAGGTGGGCCCCGCTCTCGGCCCTGGCTCCTCCAGCACTGTGAGCAGCTGGGGAGCTGCTATCCTCAGCCAAGTGTGATAAAAGCCTCCCTCCATCCTCCCCTGGGCTCAGGCGGGTTAGAAAGCCCGGTTTAGCTTGTACTGCACAGGATGCTCTTTGCAAAAAGTGGATTTTGGAGTGTGCTGTTCTGCAGCAAACTCGAGAGCTGCTCTTTGTTCAGGGTGGTGTTTCAGAGCAGGTTTTGGGGAGCGGCATGTCGCCTTGCAGCATCCCCAGAATCCTTCAGACCCAGCATCATCTGCAAGCCTTGCACCACCTGAGATGATGCTGTCCACGATGTGCTACAAGAAGCTTTGACAGGGCCCTTTGCAAGCTATCGTGCAATCTGTTTATAGCTCAGGATTGTCTTTGACTTTTAAACACTGCCGTGAGGAGTAAACGCAGCGATCCCAACGCGGGCTTTGTTATGACATTCTGTTGCAGGCAGGAGGCAAGCTCCGGCTCTAATAACAAACACCCAGTGTTATGACACTTTTACCTTCCCAACTATTTATGCAAGAGCAAATATTTTATTTTAAGGTTTGAAATGGGCGGTTAACATAAAGCAGTCCCATTCCTTTAAATACAGCCTGCTTTTCGCTTCAGGAGATGTTGTTTAGTGGAAAGATTAATTGTGTTTTATAGGGCTGTATTGCCTACCTATCAGTTTCTGTCTTTGAAGGAGCAAAGATGTGGCTCCTTGTGCTGGTGCCAAGCTATCAGCCATGAACATGTGCAGTTCCTAGGAAGAAAACAAAATGTGCTACAAAAAGTACATAGAAATCAAGGGTTTGGGTAGCACAGTTCCTTTTGGGGGCTGAAAAATTGATTTTAGCTGCAGTGATTTGCAAGGAGTCTGCCCTGTGCTAACACCCTGTGCTAACACCCTGTGCCTTGCAGTGTCAAACGAGAAGGGAATTTCAAAGAACTTGAGCTGTTTTCTGCCTCCCAGTAAACATCCAGCATCTCCCTCCCCTAGCTGCACCGTGTTGGAGAGATCCTACGTGCATTTTCATCTCCTGAGATTGAATTAATTAACTTGAATTTTCTTCTTAACGACACGTAATGACTGGGGAGAGCAGGAGGAACTGAAAATTTAATCTTGACTTGTCAGCAAATTCCTGCTCCGGCAGCCGAAGGAGAAGCAGCCATGCACTTGCATAATGCCCTGGTGCGGCCGCCTGCCTGTTTTGATTAAGTGGATTCTGGGGGTTTAGGAAAACTACAAAGTTTATAGCTATGGTGATCTTTGAAAAAGTGATGTAAAACACCATAAAGCTGCCAAACCGCCACTGTGGTGCTGGGATTTCATGCTGGCCTCCTCTGCAGCGGGGATTTGCAGTCCTGGAGAGCGCTGTTAAGAAAATAGTGTGGATGGAGAGGGGGAGGCTCGCACCATGGAGACCTTCCTTCCCCCTCTCTGAACGTTGCTCACTTTCCATCAGTGCTGCTTGGAAGCTGTGTCTGAAGCCAGCTTGCTGCTGGGAGCCAGGGGTTCCTCTGCAGTGGTATCACCCACTCTGCTTGCTGGGATGCCAGTGGGGCTGTGACACGGTGCCTGGAGCACACAGCCGGGGTGATGTTTGGCTGTGAGCTTTTCTCAGCTCCCTCCATTGCAAAAACGAGCAGGTTTTGGGCTGGAGCTGCTGGGAGTCTCTGCCTCTAAGAGCTTAGGGAATGCTCCCTCTTTTGGCAAATTTTGATATCTGTTCCTATTGGCTATAGAGGTGAAATGCAGCTTAGGAATTCTGAATTCCTGACTTTAAACTGCATGGAGATTGCAGCTGCCCCTTCTTGCAGTAGGTGCTGGAGGTGTGTGCTGTACAGCTGGAGGATTTACCTGGCTGTGAGCATTTCAACATCCTAGGACCTAAGAAAGAACAGCCAAATCCACAGCAGAAGGGAGGGAAATTGCACCTACCCCCTGCTGAAAGGCAGCGGCAGGGATGGAAGTATTCAGAAAGCTATGTTTGATGCGATAAGGGCTGAAGGATGAAGATTGATGGCTTGTTTCCATCCTTCTGGTTGGAAAGGTCTGGCACAGATTAACCACGCAATTGGGGGCCTCGTGTCAGTACATCAAGCAGCCCAGCAGGCTGTTTGGGTGCACAAACCTCTTCTCTTCAGGCACCCAGCTCCTGCATGAGGAGAGGGGAGAGAGTCTGCGTGAGATAAAGCTCAGCTGAAGGACTTGTGTCAGGGGTATGTGCAGTTCTGGGCTTGGGATGTGACTCACTGATGGGAAAGTTGTACTTTCAATAAGGCTCTGTCTGGTGCCAGTGGCAAACACGAAGAATGAAAATACCTCCAACATATAAATGGGAGTTCTCTAAAACTGAAGGTTTAATTGATATTTTTCTTCAAATAGCAGACTAAAGTTGTGTAATTTAAGCCATTTTACAGCAAAGGCAATTGAATAATTGCTAATGGCTTTCAGCTGAATGTATTTAAAGTCAGGTCAGGAACCTGAGCTGATTTAAAGACCAAAGGGCATTCCTTTCTCTTGCAGAAGAATTAGATTACAATGCTAATTACAAGGTGGGATTCAAAGTAGAACTGAGATTTTAGCGTTACCTTGGCAGATCAACAGCAAAAGAACTGAGCTGGTGAAGAAAAACGTGAAGAGGTGGCAAAACAAGGCCTGAAAGTTGGTCTTATGTGTGTGAATGGGTGGGAAAACAGAGCAGGAAGGAGATGGAGGTCCTTCTGGCTGAGATCTGGTCCAGGCAATGGCACAGCTGTTAGTGATGGTCACAGAGGTTTTGGGTGATGCCCACTTGGGGGTGGTCTGGGTGTGGGACAGTGGGCACCTTGGCTGGAGAGCACACAGGGATGTTGTAGCCTGTAGAGCATGGCAGACCACAGCCACAGGCCACGTGCTGAGAACCAAGTGCTAAAAACCACCAAAGCCAAGGGGAAGCAGATGCTCGGAATATTTGTGTGGGTTCTTCGCAGACCAGATAAACCTCATGCAGTTCCAAAGCACAATGTATTGATACATCAGGCAAGCTAGGACTCCTGCCTTCAGCTGCTGTTGGGGCAAGTCCTTGTTTTGTTTGTTTGTTTTCCTGTTGCTGGTTGAGGAATTTGCTGGCTGAGGGAGCTGGCAGGTGCCAGTCCTCCTGCACAGCTGCGGGTCACTGGGGCACAGTTACACCATGCTGTGTCTGCTGGGCACAGTGCTGGCAGCCCGTCCTTGTTCCAACTATGGTGTCTCATCCTGCTATGGGGTGGTTGGGTGAGAGGTGGGAGGGAAATCTGGCGATTTTTCTCTAGCACATTACTCAATACCTAAAGGAGATGTAGTTTAGATGGAAGTAATGGCCTCCATGTCTCAGTGACAGGATTGCAAGAGATTGCTTTTTGCTGTCCACTGGAATGACCTTGCTCCAGTACTGCTTCAGTCATGGGAGAAGGCAAAGATAAGCTCTTGATCACTTTTCTTCAATTAATAGAAAGCCCTTCATTTCCTCCTCTTTGTTTCCTTTTAAGGTCATGTGCTCTTTGACTTGCCTCAATGTTTACTTGGTTTCCCTAACTCCTACTGTGTCCTCCACTAGGGTGGCACAGCCCTGCTCATCTCCATGTTGCTCTCCATGATGGAGATCTATGCAAGCATGCTGTTCACCGTGCCCATATGTTCAGCTAAGGTCTCCTTCCCCTGTCCCTTCTGCTCTAATGATATCTAATGGCTTCCTTTCAGCCTCCTGCAATGATATGAGCACTTTCCATCTTTTGATTGCTTGTGCAAGGCATGGCTGTTTGGGAAATTTTCCACATCACGAATTGCCTTTTGCTATAATTCAGCTTATTACCTTTGCCAACTACCACATGTGGATGTATGGCCTATTAACACTAAACTGTACTGAAATTTGTTAGAATTACCCAGAATATACCATGGGTGGCTTTGCTATGGCATACATGCCTATGATTGCCTTTTGGCAGCCCAGTAGTATGAATGAATTATACTTGCAGCCTTCCGTGGCAATTTCTGTAGGCTTTCTTCAGACTTTACAGCTTCTGGCAGAAGACAGTTCCTCACTGGATCTTGTCTGTTCAGTGTCCTCAGCTGAGGAATTGTTTAAGGTGTTGTTTCTTGCAGACTCCCTGTCCTCCAGTCTTTGTCCTTACACCACCAGGTCACCTCCTTGTCTGAAACCATCCTCTTCATTTTCCTTCTCCTGCCTTTGTACCTTGCTCCCCAGTATTCTCACAGTGGGATTTAGGGAGAAACCAAAGAGACACCCGTGGATTTTTAACATCCCATTGCCTTGGGAAAAGTCCTAATCTTGCAATTCTCTGTTCTCTTTGCTATCACCCAGCTTTCCACTGCACTCCAACATGGAAACGGTTAAGCAGCATAAACAGCAAACAGGTTCATGTGCCTAAGCACTTCCAGATGCCTGAGCAGGTAATGCTTTGAAATGTCTTTTAAATGAGCACTGAATTTTGACCTGCAGGATAAATGCTGACTGGCGTGACACAAATAATACTGATCTAGAAAATTATGCCAAATTATCCCCACCAGCTGTAATGGTGGTAACGGCTCAGAGACTCACACCTCAATAGAGCTATTTCCTGCCGGGGCACTGTAGAGCCCTGCAGTTACTGTCACCAGCTTATTCCTTGAATTACCACGTCTTTGCTAACTGTCTGTGATTTCCCATCTAGGCTTAAACACAAAACTTCTGCTGTTAGTTTATTATCTGTGTGTACATCCATGCTCCAGCCTGTCTGATCATAAAACCATGACATCCCCTTGCACCAGACCTAAGGAACTGAGCGTTGTATGCTCTGCATTGCTCACAGAAGGCTTTTTTCCTTTGGTGTAGTTTCCTCATGCAGGGATTTTGCACCTGGTCTCTGCAGCACAGAGGCGATCGTTTCCCCCTCTGTCCCCCCGGTTGCAATTCTCTTTCTGAGTAGGATGGTCAGAAATATACTTAGCCAAGGAGCTGAGCTGTATGTTGTATTGCACAGCGTGATCAGACTGTATTCCTAGTGACTTAACAAACGTTTGCTTCTTGGAAAATGTCTTCTATGCTTGGGCAAGGAATTAAACTGCTGGTTTAAAATACGTTTCTCTGTTTGAGAGGGATCACTTTACCTTGTGCTGAGTGATAGCAAACATACAACATAATTTTAGAGTCCCTCCTTCCTCTGATTGTTCATATTTCAAGTTTAATAGTAAAATAAAATCTAAAGGAATAATTCTCCCTTTACTGCCTTCTGTCTGCTCCCACTTTCTCCCCCAATAGCTGTAGGAGACCTTCCTTAATCCTTCCAATTAACTCAGTATTTCCTGCAAGGCTAACACAAGTGGGTAAGAAAGGAGTGTAAAGCGAGGAAAGACATCTGTCAACTATTGGAAATACTTTCCATGTTAGAAATTGGAGGGAGCCCACACTGAAGCCAGATGATCCAGCGAGAAGAACAATTGCAGCGTTGGCTTGAAAAGAATGCGGGTGATTTGTTATAGCTGTCCTCGCAGTAGGCACCCAGTTGTCATGTTCATATGAGAATACCTTGGAGATATGCTAAACACATATCCCGTTCCCATCAGGAGTGCTGAAGAGCCAGAGCAGGCAAGGTTTGACTTGCATTTTCTGGAAGACATAAATTATCATTTGTTCCTAAATCTCCGTCTTTTCAAATCTTTCTCATTCCTCTCTGCCGTCCCACGACTAATTTAAAGCAAGCTGTGAGGAGCTCGTGTTCTGTGTAGGCAGCTGAAAGTGTGCATTTTACAAACTATTGAAACTCCCGGCAGGCTGAGGCTGCTTCTGACTAGGAGCCTTATGTCATAGGTCAGTGGAGACCCATTCTGATAATAGCACAGTAAAAATATGGAACACTTTTGGGTAGGAGAGACCCAGCGTTTCAGCTGATCTGACACGTAAGCTCTTGCATTGTTGTTTACTTGTTTTACTTTTTAGTTTATTCTGAAGTTTTAAAATTGCTCTGGTATAGCCTGAAAACACACAGCCTTGTGAACCAGGGCATGTTTTAACAGGAGAAAGGGTCCGCAGACTTGCAGGGCTGTCCCACTTCTCCTCCCCTCCTTGCCCTAGCTGAGTAAATTCTAGTTGCAGAGAGAAGAACCGGCTTCATCCTCCTAAAGAGTGGAAAACATGATTTCTATCCAGTAGTTTCTGCACCACTTGGTGTCCTTTCCTCATTCCTGATCAAAGACCAGTTTCTCAGTAGTCTCTTGCCATCCACATTTCCAAAAAGAATCCCATGAATCACGGCGTTGCCCTACCAGTTTGACTCTTCTATTCTCTTGCACTTGAGCTCCCTTATTGTGCCAGGCTCCAGGAAATCATAAGAAACTTCTGTGAATGGCTGGATTACTCTAAAGGGCAGAGGGTATCACAAGATCAACAACTGGCACTTCACATTTCATGAATCACGGGATTTACCCAGTCTCCCTGGCAATGGGCCCGGCAACTCTTGTTCCAAAATGGCCTACCAGTGAAGACGTCAAGAGATGAAGACTGTGCTAACAACTCTTTTGTTACCTTCATGGTTAATCATGATGCTTGAATTTGTTTATATTCATTTCTGACACAAACTCATGCAGTTTCTTCCTCGCAGAATGTTACTATGGGTTGAGGAAAGGAGGCTGCAAAGGTCACTGCTGCATGCTGAGGTTCCTTGGAGCAGCCTGAGCTCTGGATCTCATGGAAAAAGAGCAACCTGGCCTAGGGAACCCACCAGCACTCTGCTGGCAGCCAGCCTGAGTCTAAACAGATCTAGGATTATCCCTGAGCACACCACATCTTGCTCACTTTGTCCTCCTCTGCTGGCTTTAACACAGAAGGAGCTATTTTAAACAGAAACCTTTCATGAAAACTATTCAAGATATTCTCTTCCAAAGAGTCAAACCCATGTCTCATTGCAGGGTTTCTCTCTCTTGAACTGTCTCTTCTGCCATTTAATGGAGATGAGCAAATGGACCTGATGGAGAGAGGAGTTGCTGTAAGGCTTATGTCATTGCACTGTGGGTTTCTTTGCTCCTGTCCAGGTCTGGAGAATTCTCCAACTTCTTCAGTTGTCTTAGAAAAGTTTTATCTCTTCCTGTAGCCATTGCCTTCTTGCAGTCCATGGAGCCCTCTTGCAAATACCGACTTGGTGGGACATCTCTCGCCTCCAGCTCCTGCTCCATCCTTGGGACCTCATCTTCTTCCTTCACTGCACATCCCCTAAGCCCAGCCTTACGACACATGTGCGGTTAGCAGAGAACGTTTGTCACAACCAGGTGGTTGAAAGTAAAAATGCCAGCAGATCTGCCTTTTGTAACCATGTGAGCAGCTTGTTAAAATTAGTCACGCACTAAGCTGCTGTACATCTGTGCTGTCAGCCGGCCAGAGCCATCAACACCGCGTCTTCTCCAGCGTGAGCCCAGATGGGAGCTGCTCTGCCAGCACAGGGCCCCAAATCTGGGCTAGCACAGATTCAATTTGCTCCCTATTCCCGATTTTCCCCGCTTTAATTTGTGAAGCTTTGCTCAAACTTAGCCACTCACCTTGTCCTAAGCTCCTAAGCATTTGCATGTCCTGAGCATCCTGAGATCCTGAAACAAAACCTGTGAAACCTTGATGCTGGAGTGAGCTGTAGCAGAATTTGTACTTGGCTGTTCTGAAAGCTTCCTTTTTTTTTTTTTAAACTGAATTGAGCAAGGGCTGCCATTTCCAAGGCCTTTTGGGGAGTGAGGTACCGAGCTGTCACTGGAAGTTTATTAAATTTGGGCCCAATTCCCATAGTCAGCTTGAAACACTGCAAAGCAAAATTCCTGTCTGGCTCTGCGCTGCGGTCCAGCTGTCGATCTGAAGGCACCAAACCTTCTGGCAATTAACAGCTGTCCTCAGCATTGAGCAGGAGACATCTTTAGGGGTTTTCTTTGTGGTGCCTTGTTTTTGGGATGGGGATGGTGGAGCAGACAGGTGCTGCTGCCAGCAGTGTGGGGCTGCACCGTGCCTCCAGCCCCACTTCTCTATCGAGAGCCGCCTTTGATGCATGTCCAAAAATAAGGCTTTGGATCCATCGTGCTTAACTGCTCTATCAACATGCCCCACTGTACAAATACATAAACATCTTGCATGCCTGCCCTCGAGCCAAGGGTCTCATGTTTCTCTGTGTCCTATCTCTGGTGACTTCTGACTTGACATAGCTGACATCCGTGCTCACCCAGCCCCGCACCCCCAACCTCATCTTCTTGCCCTGCCGAGCACCACTGCTCTTCCTGCAGCCCAGAAACATAAGGTTGTTCTTTTCCCACTCCTGAAACAAGGATTAGCATGGCTTCCACCAACGTTTCTCAGCCACCAACAGCAACGGGTCCAGCAGCCCAAGCTGAGGCGGAGAAGGGGAGAACATTGTGCTGTCTTTGCTTCTTTCAGAGCACGTTTGGTGCTGACTTCCAGACATTTTGCACATAATTCCCTGCCTGTGAAAGCCTGACATTGTGCCGGGGGGACACGAACACAGAACCTTTGTGCTGAGGGTATTATGCTTTCCCCGCGCACTTGCTCTCTGCTCGCACATGCCGTCTGGACAGCCCTTGGAGCTCGGTCTCTTGCATACCATGCTTTCTGATGGAATTTGGATTCAAATGTGAAAATTCTCCACCACACAATAAAAGTGGCATTTCCATGCCCTTTAGCACATCAGTCTTTTCTTGTGAATAGAGCCCTGAGTTCTTTGGCTTTTGCCGTATGGAACAATTGATCCCTTCAGTTAACTTGCCAACAGTAATCGGTTTCTCCTAGCCATAAATTTTAGCTATTCTTTTTTCTCCCTTTTTTGGGGGGTGAGTCGGTGGGGAATAAAGTAATAAAAAGAGACAGCCATAAAGTAGACAGCTGTTACTAGTCAGATCTTGCTCTGGGAAAGAAGCAAAGTGAATATCAGCCTGGCTGTTACCTGTTGCTCTGTGATGCAGTTTAGCTATCAGGACAGGACAGGTTGCTTTACAAAGGGCCTCAGTGTAAATGTTCTCACTTCCAGCTTTCACTTTCTCTGTACTTAGGTTAGCTGTATTCAAACTAAAAGATTAACCAATTTTAAGCACCCTGTGGGCTCTAATGCTTGCTGGACAAGGTGAGGTAGTATCGTCGAAGAGTGCAAAGCAGTAGTGGGACAATAGTTTTGCTTAGATGCAACTTTTGGATACACCACTTTTCTCTGTTTCGTGACATTATTTGTTTGCCTGCTCTTTTCCTTGCATTGTCAGACTGCTCTCTCATTTCAGTGAGGCTTTCCTTGCATGTGTCTCTTTCTGAAGGAAGACTTTGGTGCTCCTCGATCTGATGGAGCTGCAGCTTTGGCACTGATGACACTGGAGGGGTTCTCCAGAGAACCCCAACACCAACCCCATCAAACTTTCCCTCACCTCTTCCCACTGTTGTCCCTGATTTCATGTTTGCCATCAGGGATGGAAAATGCTCAGGAAAAGAATTTCCCCCTGTCCAAAGTTGAGCCCTGCAGAGCTAACCATACAGGTCCTGCTTTCCTCTAAACCTGAAGTGTGTCTTGAGGATGGGCTTATTTGAAATAAATGAAGACTTTCCATTCATGTGGCTTGGTACAGCATGATTTTTATTTCACACTCATGTGGTTTGCAGCAAGCTGTGATCACTTGCCTTTTCGGGGCTTAAGAAGGGAGAGCAACTTTGAAATTGCTTATAAAAATGTGCAAGGGAACTCAATCTTGCTCAGTTTCCTTCCCTGTGTGCTCCACACTGCTGGTATCAGGGAAGGAGGGTGGGGACCCCTGGCATGAGGCTTATAAGAGGAAATGTGGCAGGTTTAGGGTCCGATCCCTCTGCATGACAAAAGAAAGGCTCTGCTGTTCTGTCAGCCCTTGGGAAGGAGGATCCTCCTACCTGGGTTGTTTGTTGTACAACCAGAAAACCCTCCTGAAGAGATTTCCTCCTTCCCTGCCATTGCTGGTCTGCAGATGTTTGCTTTTTCTCCAGCAGGATCACGGTTCCTACAAAGCCCTTCCAAAGCTGATGTCATTTGGGCTCAAATCTGCCAGATTTCCTGACCTTTTTGACACATTCCCAATATCCACAGCCCCTGGGGACCTTGTGAGATGACATGCGCTGTGGCCAAAGGCCTGGCCAACATCCCCCAGTAGAACCTCTTAATTTTCCTAATGACAGTCTGCAGCTCCAGTTGGATTTTAGAGAGGACTTAGGTTTCTTCCCACTGTTCTCACTGAGGTCTGGAATGAAATATAAATATTTTAACCCCCCTCAATTTGGCAGGTGCTCCCCTCCCATCAGCCGACGCTGTTTCCTGGTGTTGTGTGGGTGCTGTGGATGTCATCAGCCCATTTGATTTTGTTTTGATACCAACACCCAACGCCACCTTCATAAACAAAAGCAGAGTTGGAGGCCCACTTTCAGCATTTGGTTCCAGATGTTGACAGGTTGGAGCCACCTGGGCAAAGCAATGGCTTCCTACCCCCAGATGCACAAAACTTTGGGCACATTTTTGAAGCAAGAATTGCTTTTCTTTGTCCCTACCTCGAGTCTACCCATATGTGAGACTGCTAGGGCAGGGACTGCCTTCTGATGGTGTTTGCGTAGAGTCTGGCTTGAAAAAGGACCTCCTCCAAAACACCGCTGCCACCCAGAGAAGATTAACAAACTCAAGGGACGGCCAGAAATAATATATACAGCCCTTACTCACATTCTTGTCACGATCAGTTAAAAAAAATAAATACACATAGCTGTCAGTTTACCACAGCTGAACACGGTTGTATTATCTGCTGCTCTTTCTGATTTATTTGTTAAAGTACAGAAGAGCACTTATGCTCTGTGCAGCTCATAGTTGTTCTTTCACCAGCAGCAGAAAAGCTTACGCATTCCAGTAGTTAAATGATGCAATATCCAGGTGGGTATTCAATGGCCCGTGACAAATCTGGAATGACACAGCAGACACCATAAATATCTTCACTTGAACAGATAGAACAAAACCTTTTTTATAAATGTGGTTCCCCCCTCTTTTTTTTCCCCGTAGACTGGCCTTAATTTTTAAAATACCCTTTAAAAATAGTTTAGGGAATCATCCCTGTCCTCCCTCCAGTTTGTTCCCTTCTGAGCTTTCAGGACACAGACCCTGTTGCGATGCAAGCAATGGATCTCTTTCCTATCAAACATCGTACCCGCACTGGGTACCTCAGCACGCAGCAGTTGTGCCATTCTTAAGGACAGTCCTGATCATAGAAAACCAAAGCTCTGGGGGGTGGGTGGGTGAAAGGCATAGTGGGATTCGGGGTTAGCAAATTCTGCTGGCTACAGGCACCAGGACAGTGCTGTAATGCTCCTAGGGACAGTGCAAAAGGGACTGAGATCCGTCATCTTGAGTAGCGGGGTCCCAAGGAGCAAGTGTGGGTTTTGGCATTGCTTTGCATAGGTTTTCATCTCCTTTGGAGTGTATGGCAGACCTTGTGTACAATTGTTCCCAAACACGCTATCAGCATTCAGAAGAATGTATCTGATGCAGCTTATAGGACTTTTAAAAATACTTCTTTATTTAAATCTGTAGGATGTCATTACTGATACATGCGCACCTCAGAGGCAGATACTGAGTCTAGTAAAAACATTGCTCTCTCTTAGTGCTTTGGGCAACGACGATTTAGCAACGCATGCTGCTATGGGGCACCTCAGAATCATTTTTCAAGACAGGCAGCTCTGAAATGCAGCACGTGCAGCTTAATGGACTACACACGGGTATGCTCCTGCCCACACCTCCCCTCTCCAAAAATGTTCTTTATTCGTTTAAATACATCCTTTAAGAATAAACAGTGAAGAACTTGTCAATTTGTCTTGTTCTCCGTATCCCTTTCTCCTCCCCACAGTTAAACCCATGTTATAGGCTAACATAGCTGATCTTTATCTGTTCCCAACCACTTACCCTTCTGGTATTTTGCAGTCACTTTCACTGATACTTGTGTGTTTATTTCTGTTTAATCTCTAGCGTCAAAGCACTAGAGATCTCTCTTGGTCTTGAGTTATGGGATACTTGTTCCTACCACCAATTAATGAGTGATGTAATCACAGCTGAATCTCATACGAGCCTGCCTGAAAATACCTCCGCAGTGCTTTCCAGGCACGACTGCACTGTATCTGCATGCAAAAAAACCACTGCTCAGCTCAGGCATCAATTGCT
The DNA here is from genome assembly GCA_002909625.1 of Bambusicola thoracicus. Taxonomy (NCBI): domain Eukaryota; kingdom Metazoa; phylum Chordata; class Aves; order Galliformes; family Phasianidae; genus Bambusicola; species Bambusicola thoracicus. The sequence goes on along the minus strand of PPHD01008691.1, from coordinate 3,231 downwards.
CTGTCTAGCAAGGGTTTGGGGCATGAGGTCTCCATGGGATGTGGGTTTTGCCCTGCAGCAGCTCTGTCCCATGGTAGACCTCTGCTTGGAGCTGTGTGCGTATCCCCTTGGCCGCCGCTCGGCTCCCTGGCAGCGATGCCTTTCTTCTTGTGGCTTTGAACGTGCAGACTCCCCTCTCCTTTGGCAGAGTTTGGGTTTTCAGTCTATTGTACAGAAATGTTAGTGTTTCTCTGTGAAACACTGAGAATTTTTTTTTTCTTTAACATAGACAAAACAGCCCTGTTTTCCATGAGGTCACTCCCTGAAACACCCAACGTTTTTCAAATGATGTTTTTCCTCCCCAAAAATGTAGACAGAGGCAGAAGATAGCTTGGAAACCTTCAGTCCCACTGGCTGAATTTTGGCAACAGCAACTGAAAATCCAGTGTCTTGTGATGGAAAGTGTCTGACAACTGTAACCATCGAGAAGAGCTCCATAAATTGACCATGGGAAAATCACTTAGCTTGCGGAAGAGATTGTGCATATGCATGAACAGGGAGAAGCTACTCGCTTCTCTCCTTCTCTAAAAGCATGATTTCCTAGAAAACCTCCCTGGCCCAGCACCAAGGCACTAAAGGGAATGTCCAGGCATGACTGAATGGACTTAGTTTTGTTCCCTTGTTTTGCTGATGTCTTCCTCTGTTTGTCTTTCTGCTTTCCCCTCTCCTCATCTGTGGCATCGTGGCCCATATCTGCAGCATGTCTGCTGGGAAGACTTGAGTTCCCATTAGTAATGCCCATCAGGTATTTGTCAGGTTTTTTGCACAGTTCTCCCTTAGCATTCCCAAAGTGTTGAACTGCATTTATTATACAGGACACCGAGAGAAAATTGGCCAAGCAGTTGAAGGATAATTGTGTTTCTTGTATTTTCCCCCTTTTCCTCCTGTAGAAGAGATTTGTTTGGTGAAAAGACAACTGCATTTTCATCGAGCTTTCCTCCTGCTGTTACAGAGCTATGCTGTCATTACTCATTCAATTTTTATCTTTTATGGCAATGAATTTAGGGTTTTTTGGCTGTGAACTCTAGTTTGTTCTGCCTTTGCCCTGATTAGATCACATTTGCTTTTCCTTTACTTCCTGCAAGAACATCTTTTCCTATAAAAGCTTTATGTGTTTATCTTTTAGGCATTTATTTGTAAACTACCACCAGGCCCTTGCAGTTAATTCAAAGGCAAAAGGCCCAGTATCTCCAGGAGGTGGTCACAATCTGACCACCAAACGGAGTCCTGGACATGGCAGGTACCTATATGTATGTTAGGGCCATTCCTCTGGGTCAGATCAAATTTAGCCTTGCCTTGTGTTTGGGACTGTGTTGCAGATGCCAAGAGGAGAAGGACAAGAAGAGAGTGTCCTCATTCCACCTCGGCAGCATTTTGATTCTTGGCAATCAACAACTTCAAGGGTTCCCATGCTAGAGGTTGCGTTCCTCCTTGGTAGTTAATGTCCGTGTCTCTAATCCCCATTTAAACACTGTGCTTAGTAACATTTGTCTATGCAGTGGCTAACAAAGCCTTCTGTAAGCGGCTTTTTTATTTTTGTTAGCAAAATATTTTTGGGTTCCATAAAGCGTTTTCCTTAAAAAAACAAACGGAATAAATCTTGGTAATCTATCAAATTTAGCACTGTGAAAATCACAACAATTCCCCAGCCAACCCCATTGTCTCAGGCTCAGCTCTGACTTTTTGACAGCTTCCTCGGTCAGTGGGAATTTCCCGAGCACTGTGATCATCTCTGGGGAATGGGGCTTGTCTCAAGGCGAGTCCTTGAGTGCGAAAGTTCTGCAGTTGGAGTCCTTTCAGCAGTACTTTGCTGGATTTTTACCAAGAAAATTGGCCGTCACCTTCTGTCTTTGACCTTCCCCCTGCATCATTTTTCTCTACTTTAAGCAATGCTGTTTCCAGGGTGGGTTTTTGGATCCATTAGTAACACTGAATAAACCCAACCTTCACCCCAGCCAGAATCTCTGCTCTACCTTTTCTCACTTGGCACCAGGTTTCCCATAGCTGTAGGTCTGAGGTCTCCACCTGAGTGACCAGTTGGGTTTGTCCCATCACTGGTAACCCAGCTCACATCTCCTCACCTACAGAGGAAGCCAGTAGACACCTTGCCCATGCTGCTGATAGTCCTAGCTTACGCTGAGATGGAAATGCAGAATAAGGATGACTGAATCTCTTACAGGGAGGGTGAAAGCCCATTCCCACTGACCAGGAATGAAGCATGAAGCCAGAAAATTTCTGCTCAGAGCATTGGGCAAGAGCCTGTTCTACAGAGTTGCCTGGGTGCCTTGGCAGTGGCTGTTGTTTTCCAACCCGAAGCAAACCATCAGGGCAACAGATGATGTTTACTTCATGTGACATAATACTCAAGTCAAATATTATTTAATAGTGTTTTCTTTCATGTCCTGACAACTCCAAAAGTGCCTCTGTATGACAAAAAGCTGTCGAACAACTTTTTGCAGCTTCGCCTTGTTTTGTGTGCAGAGCGAATATTTGTCTTTTCTTTGGCCAAGTCAGACTGATCCCAGAAGAGCAACATCAGGTCAGACTGAAGCCATTTGTGTTCGGTTTTGTAAATGCAAGTTTATCACGTCCCACAGAGGGGACTGCAAAAGGGCTCTGGTGGCTTTTGGACTAAATTTACAGTCAGTTAGTATGCCTCATGAAGTGGAGGGATTAGAAAGAATGTCAGTAGCAGATGACATGAAAAAGCCTCAGATTATGACCCCAAAAAAATGTCAGTGACTCCCAAATGCCTTTAGGTGCTTGGATCAGGACCATCCTCCTACCAGCATCCCTTGGTGGGCACCTCTATATTGTGCCAGATGTTTGAAACCAACCTTGCACATCCAGCAAGGTGTGGATTGAGATGGTGCTTACTTTTTCAACAGCATCTGGTTTATTAACCTCCTTGAAGTCATTTTCACGAGGAAATGACACATTTTAGGGATTTGAACCAGTGTATCACAAGAGGGCTGCCCTGGCAGCATGGCATGACATACACCATTTTCATGGTGTGCTTAAACTGGTTGCATTGTTGCATTCACTAGAGAAAGTAAACACAATTTATCCCGATGGAGAAGAGTCTTTGGAGATGATATTTCAGGCGCCTGAAGCTGAGAGAGGAAAATGTGGCTGTTCTTCACCCACTACAGGTTTTCTCTGTCAGAGTCAACAAAGCTCCTAACAGTAAAG
>PPHD01008690.1:3389-21475 GCA_002909625.1 Bambusicola thoracicus | reverse complement strand
ATAAAATAAAATAAAATAAAATAAAATAAAAAGAAAACCAAACCACTCCAACATCCATCTGAAAATAGTTCTACCCTGAGAAAAAATAGAACTTCTCAAGCCAAACTACCATTATATCTAGGATGGCATTGACATTTTCTTTTGATGCATCGAGAACTATGGCAGTAGAACATTGTGGCCCTCCACAATGATTCTGTGTGGAAAGCCTTATGTCTGGATAAAATAGCTACAATTTCACTACCATGTTTGTGTTCAAAATGACCCTCAATTCCAGTATCCTGCTGTCTGCTGTCCACTTCTTCCTTGTGGTCTGACTCCATCAACCAGCTGTCTGTGTTGACAGCAGTATCAACCATTGTAGCATGAGCCATCTCCCTCTGAGGACTCTAGAAATATGAAGAAATGCAATCATAATCTGACCTGATGAGGAATAAGTTAGCTTTGTGAACTTACAGTGAAAGATCCTATTTTGCAACTGAAGTCTGAGAAGAATTACGACAAGTTGGGGGGAGGGGGGGGTTCTTCGCTAAAGAAACAAAGAACCCTTAAATAGATCAATTTCTGATCATGTTTCTGTTTTCTTCACATCTTCAAATGACCTAAACATTGGCCTGGAATTGTCTAGGGGAGCCAGAGGAGCTCTGACTGGAAGGCAGCCGCATTCCAGCTCTCACAGAGCAATGGGGCAAAGCTTGGCAGTAGTTGGTGCACATTAACCTCCTCCTTCCCGATCCTCACCCAGTGCCTCTTCTCATGTGGTCTTTGATTCACAGAAGTGATACCCTTGCCCTGGATAATGAAATATTTTCATATAATTACGCCAAGGACTGCCCTGGTATGGAGGAATCCTTACTATAAATCCTTATCTGGTGTGAAGTCTTTCATCTGACACTTTTTCCTGCCTTTTCCTCTTTCACACAGAGGCAGAATGTGGAAGAACTGGGCTAAACAACACACAGCCAGTGACAAAGAATGGCAGCTTTTAGCTCCTCCCCAGGTCAAAGGATTAGGAATACAACTCAGAATTAAGTCAAAGAGTCTCCATTCTTTAGGAGGCACACATAAGGATCACATCCAAAGCTGTTAGTAATTTTCTGATACCAAGAACAGAAAATGTAAGCTAACAAAAAAGAAATTATACACATAACAGACTACATGTTAAGAGATGGTATGGAATGCTTTTTACCTTCTTAGGACCTAAAAGCTCACTGTCCTCTTCCAAGCAAGACTGAGCATCTTTGGGAAGATTTTCTGTCATCAAGTTCTTTTCTTCATTTTCCTCTTCCTCTCTGGAAACACCTCCTGAAGGGGAAATCCTCACTTCAGACAGTTGCTCTTCTATTTTCTTGCTGAGCTCTTCTTTACTCAAGCATGTTCCTGGGATGAAGGAATTATCTTGCTGCACTTTGTGCTCTGTAGGCTGTGGGCTTTTGCAGGCTGCAAGGCAGCAGTGGGGAACTAAGGTATACCTACAGCTGCACTTAGTGCATGGCTGAACTGAGCACAGCCCCCCTGGCCAGCAGTCCAGCCCTGAGTGGCCCCATCTGTAACGGCCTGAAGCTCTGTAACCCGGTGTCACAATGTATGGGTAGTCCAAGCTTGACTCCACCACCATCTGCCTGGCTGCCAATGGCATCTGCAGTTCTAGGATGATGCGCTCACTTAAGGGCAGAGGGATCCATAGAGCTTGGTCAGAAGATACCTCCTTAGTATGCCCATTCCAGAAATTCACAAGCACTCCCTTTCTATTGTGTGCTGAGCACATTAAAAAAGAAAGAAAGAAAAGACAACATATTAGAAACCTATTAACCTGTGCAATGTCTCCCTCAGAAACCAGACGATAAAAACAACTGCTTGTGTTACAGACAATTCTGTTACAACTTATATGAGTTTTTTACTTAAAGATTTAGAATTTGACCTTTTGGATTTCCCATGAAAAGACATACAGCAGCAAAACTCGTGCTCGTCACAGTGAGCCAGGAGCTGACTCCATAACAGCTGGAAACCAGACTAACAGCTTATCAGGTGACACTCACGAAGGCCAGGAATATTTTTCTCCTTGTGTTGGCAGGCCCCCCCTCTCCCAACAAACCCTCAGACGTTTAGGTTTCCATTCACAGAAGTAAAGCAAAGGCTGGTGCTGGGAGCTGAAAAAGTCTGCCACTGAAAAAAAAAAAACACCAACCAACCAACCAGGGAGAGAAACCAAGAAGCAGCTGGAGAACTTTTCATGCTTGAGGATGTTCCACCTTTTCTATATAGTGGCCAGCAACCGTGGCAAGAGTAGTGCTAGTAAGGCAGGCAGCGCTCCATACCTAAAGGTGTCTTTTTGTTCTCCATCACCTTGAGCACAGTGCCCGGGCCAAAGCGTTCAGCGTTAGCCTCCCATGGGGCCAAGACTCTGTCTCCTGGAGCAAGGGACCGCTGCGAGGCGTCTTCGTAGTGAAGAATGTCGTAGAGAGGTGTTTCCTGCATACGAAGCTGCACCTTGCCTTTCAGCGTGCAACTTTTGTCAAATTCAATTAAAAAACATTCCCTGGAGCCCTACAAGAGTAAAACATGCAGTTTGCAAGACAGACATCTGGGTCCAGTTAACGGCCAAACACAAGTGCTAAAAGGGAAATGGCAGAAATCCCAGGAAGCAGAACGTGATCTGTGAATGTAGTTGTCCTCTACCACCAGGTTTTTCACCGTGCTGTATCCATATTGGACTTTAACAGTAATTAAAAAAGCTGTGGCTTAAGGGACTTTGACAGCCTTTCTCTTCCTTTCCTTTGGGACTTGGATTTTAGTAGGTTTACCTGGCTCAGAAGAACACAATTAGCACTCTGAGGAAGAAACTCACCAGGAAAATCATCCATCGGAAGAGTAGCCAAAATAAAGTACTAGGTATGATGCAGCTAGTGACACAGCAAGCAAAAGGATAGGAAGTGAGTAAAGTGCCACAGCTACCCTAAATTTGAATGCCCTCATGTAAGCCTCCAGCAACGGGTGCGGGGCAGATTCTACTGCCAAAATCTCAGCCTTCTCTGCAGATCTGGGTGTATTTACATGCTGATGGCCAACAGCTATTCCATCCCTGTACCAGGATCACTACTTATTTAACTAAACCGTGAGCTGGAAAAATGAACTGGATTTTTAAAGAAAGACTGCGGGCGACATTTTGTGTCTGACATCCTAAGTCATGTCACAGATTCCAGAAACACAGAAGGAAGAGATCAAGGAAAGCCCTCAGTTCAGTCAGGAGAAAGCAGTTCCTGGAGGTGGACATTTTGAATTACTATTACTAGTAAACAGTTGGGATATGAAGGACTTGTTTAGTTTGACTGTCTCGTAACCAAGGAAACCAATTGATTTCCAGGCTGCTTCTGCTTGCAGAACTCTTCCCAGTAAATATCCAGTCATCATCAGAAAAAAAAAAGGAAAATAAAAGGTGAAAATAGGATATAGGGAGAGAACTGTGCTGGATCACAGGAGAGCGACTCTGCACCAGAGCTATAGGATTGGCAAGGCATGGCAAGGGCAGGAAAAAAGACTCACTGAGCAATAAATAGCTACCTTCACTTCTTGTGCGATGTGTCCCAGGTAGTAATAGCCATCAGCTTCCCTCCTTGCCAGCACACGAGCCCCCCTTATGAAACTGGAAGCCTCTGGGGATGAGTGAATAAAAGTCCTTCGTGCTGAGGATATCAAGGGCATACAAATGGAATCTGGGTTCCATGGGCAAACAGGAAAGCTGTAGAAGGCAAATAGAAGGAGACCCCAGTAATGGCACTTCTGCAGCTTGCTGTCATGAAACCAAACCAAACCCACATGGGATCTCTCCAGCTCCTGTCCCTCATAGCTGCCTTTGTTTCCTAGCTTTTTTCTTTCTCTGCACGTGACTCATCGACAGCTTTTGAACTTACTGTGTGAATGGACATCCTGGCAGCACAGAGCCACAGAGAGCTTTACTGGCTGTGTGACAACACGGGACACGTGAGGTGGGCATGGAGATTATCTGGAAGTGGGAAGAAGATGGAAGCACGATATGAGCAATATGAGGTTTTTGAACACTTAAATCCTTAAGCAGCAACGTTACTTATAAAATGGAAAATTGCTTTCCAGCGTGGTACTTCTCCCCGATTTAATTATCACATCATTTCTTTTGCAATGCTGTTTATCTGTACTCTCCTCACAAACAGCCTTGATTTTAAGAAACCAAATAGTGGAGCTGCGTGGCCTGGGCAGGAGGACAGCGTGTGAAATGTCTGAGGATGATGACAAAGGAAACAAAGTGCCAGGGACAATGAGAGGAGTGAAAGACAAAGCAGAAGGAAGTAGGGAGGCTGTGAGGACAACCAAACTACGAATCCCATATCACAGCATTCAGCTTTTGTGAATAAAGAAACAAAATGTAACAAACTTATATTGCATTAATGAAGTGTTAAATAAAAACGGTAGCTCAGTAGTTTGCCACTACTCCCTGTGAAGCATTGCTGACGTTATATTAAGTCTGTAACAAAACTGATGAGCGGGGAAGTTAAAATCCCATAAGCACCTTAAATCTTCATGAGGACGGACATGTAACCTCATGTTATGTCAGCTGAGGACTGTTAGATGCAGCAGTTTGGGATGTTAACTCATTTAGAAAAATATTATCTATATATTATCTATATGTTTAATTAAAAGATGGTATTCTGCCACCCTGCCTATAGGTAAAACAACACTGAAGTCTATGAATGAGAGTACACAGGAGGCAGGCAAAGCTGCCAAGTCACCCAGAAAAGAAAGTGTACAACCAAGGCCTGGCACGTGTGCTCTCCTCTGGCACCTCCAGCTGCCACTGACAACTCCTTGCACGTGCTGGTTGGCAGAGTTCCTTGGAGCCACGTGATGGCCCTGCAGAAGTAAATACTGCTAGGCCAAGTTAAACCTGGATTTGACCCCAAGTGTCTGTGACTGTCTTTTGCTTAGAAGCTATGGGGAATGTTCCCTTCCCTCTCAAAGACTTCAGGTACGAGTAGTGTACAGTTAGAAGGGTGGCTATTCCAACGTGTTGCCTTAGACCACCACACAGATGCCAGATTTACTTAGTTTATAAATTACCAGGCAAAATAAGGCCACTGGAGCTCTCCTCCAGTTCTCCTAGATGAAATGCCATCCAATAAAGGTTCAGAAGGAATAACCAGTATGCACTGTACCTTTGCAGAAGCAGCAGGGGGAGCTCTGATCACTTGAGAGGACCCCCCACTTTGTCTGGCAACTTCCTCCATGATTGCTTGCTTGCCTCCTTCACAGGCAGAATCTCCCAGTGGGCACACTGTGGGCACTGGACACGGCCTGTTCTCCACAAGAGGCTGATGATTTCCTCCTACTCTGCAAGTACATCAGGGAACAGCTACACAGGCGGGTGGGCTGCGGCTCCAAACTGCAGCGAGGTTGTATGTGCACAGAGTAATGCAGGTATACAGGGAATCCATTGTGCAGAAGTTCCTTAGGCAACGTTAGGAGTTGGCAACATCAGGGGAGCTGGACGGGCTGACTCAGAGAAACAGCAAGGAAGGTGGAGTGAAGACACTGAGGCTGGGCTCTATGATACCACGATCGGGATGGGGATTTGATGGTACTGTGGAATCGATAAGCCTCACTTGTGCTACCCTGAGCCAACAGTCTGCCGTTCTTTGACAAAACGCCATCCTCTGGGGGAACTTTGCTCATCATATCCTCATTATGAAGCCAAACCACACCTCCCTCCCCAAAAGCTGCCTGCCTCCAGGGTGCAACCGCCCTCACTGAGCTCATGCTCTGAACTTCTCCGTGACTTTGAAAGCGAGGTGAGAGAGTTTTACACCATTCCTAAACAAAGCTATGTACAAATGGAGTCATTTGAACTCCACACGAAAAATAAAGAAATCATAGTATAGAAACAGCATAAGAGAGGGAGGACGTCAGGAAAGTCACCATTGGATGTCAGAACACCTCTGACTTCTGGGATCAGTTGGTGGGCTGAGGGCTCTCTCCCCCCATACGGGCATTACCGGGTAAGATTTGCACACCTGGTTACACTGAGTGCTTCACCAGGAAACTCAGAAATCTCCATAGTGTTGTTTTTACAACGTAACGTGAAAGTGCTCACCTGGGCGAGATGTGAATTCCCTGATAGGGCATTTCCGTACTCCCCCAAGTCACGGCAAGGAACTCCCTGCAGCCCAGGCAGGGCTCAGGGGTAGGGCAGAGTCCCACAGCTCACCTCCGCATCGCAGCAGCACCAGCTGTGCGCAGAGCGCTGCTGCCTCTGCTTGCACACCTCGCTGCGCCGTGCTGGGAGCGCCCCAGGCCGCCTAGCAGGTAGGAACCCCCGCAAAACGCAGCTCAGGGCCACGGCCGCCTGCACACCGTCCTGCCCGCACCGCCGAAGACGGACACTGGAGCGTCCGCTGCCCGTTGCTGCGCGACCAGACGCCGTGGGCCGCACCAACTGCTTCGCCTGGAGGGGGGGAAGAAGCGAGCTGTTTCTTCATCTCCTTCCTCAAACGCGGCACCGCCTCCTCCTCGGGTGAAACACTCGCTGCAGGGCCTGGAAGGTCCCTTCTCTCCTTCCCACGTATCCTCTGTGGGAGATGTCAGCTCTTCAGAGCCGTCATGCACCCCCTCGAGCGAGATGGTACCGTCCGCTTCCTTCCCGCCCACCGATCTGCGTGAGGCGGATCGGACCGATCAGGATGGCTGTTACTTGGTGGGGCGAAGCGGACCAATCGGGGAGGCCGCTGCTTGGCAAGGAGAAGCAGGCCAATCAGAGAGGCCGTTGTTGGTGAAGGCAGAGCGGACCAATCAGGGAGGTTGCTGGGCGATCGGCTTGTGACATTGGGGAGCCGCCATGCTGGCGTCGCTGGGACGTTCGGCGGGACGGCTGCTGCGGGTCGGCGGCGTCGCGGCCGGGAGGCGGCAGTGAGTGGGGCGGAGCGGGGAGAACGGGGCCGAGGTGAGGGCGGCGGGGCCGGGAGTGAGGCGGCGGCGCGTTTGTTGCAGTGCGGGCGGCGAGGTGCACATCGAGCCGCGATACCGGCAGTTCCCAGAGCTGACGCGGTCGCAGGTGGTGTGGAGCGAAGTGCTCAGCGGCTTTATGTGGTTCTGGATCCTGTGGCACTTCTGGCACAGCTCGGACAGCGTGCTGGTGAGGCCGGCGTAGCGGCGGGGGCGGCGGGTCCGTGCCCGGGGCGGGCTCTGAGGGCCTCTCGTGGCGCAGGGCCACTTCCCGTACCCCGACTCCTCGGCCTGGACTGACGAGGAACTCGGCATCCCACCCGACGACGCCGAGTAGGCACCGCTCGCACGGCCCAGCCGCCGTCCCGGTCGCAGAGGTGAAGGTAAGGGCGGGTTTTGAACTCTCACCCTCTCCCCTGGGGCGCTGCGTGGCTCCGTGTTGAACGGCTACAGCTGAAGACAGCGGGGCGCTGCTGAGGCCTTCCCTGCCCTCGGCTGTGGGAGGGACCGGCCGGAACGTTCTTGGGAGTCAGTTCGGTTCGTTGCAGGTCTGTGGAAGTAAGGAGGCGCTGGAACCGATGCTTTGCTCTGCTGGCCTGGTCTCAATAAAGTGAGCTGTCGACAAATGCTGAGCTGTGTGGTGGTGTTCAGTGCTCTAAAAGCCCACGCGTTCCTTCTCATCAAGAGCTGTAGAATTGGGGTGCTTGAGTGAGCCTATTTAATCCTTACGAGGCATTTAAAGCGTGCCCCTCTAACTGAGGTGCTACATCTTTGTTCAGGCAGTGACTTACAGCTGGTATGAACACACAGTAGGGAAGGGCTTAACCACTGCCAGCCGCTCGAAGAGGCAGCAAGACTTAACTCTTTAAGTTAGTTTTCCTACAGTTCTAAAAGATTTCTTACTGAAATCTTGTCATCAAAACCAACCTTGAGGCCTGGAGGAGCAGTTGCCGCTGCCTGAGGGAGAGGGGAAGGTGTGCCCAGCTCTCCTAAATGGAGGGGGAATCTCAATAGGCAGCAGGTAAACATACTGAACACAGCATTTGAGTAAGCAGCAGTCCCGCCTGAGGGAGACAAAGGGAGGTGGGTTACTCTCTAGGTTCCCCCCCCTTATATGTGGCCAGACATATATTCCAAACTAACCATACAGAAATAAACTTCTCCCGTCAAATTGCCTCTGGAACACCACGAAGAGAGTGACTCGGCAATGATGTGACAAACGATCTCCTTCAGACTTTTCCATGCAGTCAATCTTTATTATAGCAGTATTCTCATATTCACATCAAGTACATAGAACTTTTTGCCTTTTATATAATACAGAGTTCTTTAAATAACTTTACACAGAAATAGTTTTCTTTAATCTGAATTCAGCTATCAAATTGTAATATGTTTTAAGTCTCCATGCTCTCTAACCAAACTGGACAATATTTCCCATTGTACAAATTTACATGAGAAAAAACTCCAAAATACAAATGAAGGGACAACAAAAGTAGAGGGGAAAGGAACAAAGGAGAAAAATAAGTTGTATTGGCAATGACGGGGGAGGCTGGAGAGGGGAAGAAGGGGGGGTTGCCGTGACCTTCTACGGAACAGAGAACTGAAAACAAACATTTTGTTAGGAATTAAAAAATAAATACAGGTTTCAAAACAATGACTCCATGGTAAGGTCTTAAAAGCAGCTCTGGAAACCTACTGACACAATTGCTTTTTTTTAAGTAACCGGACCGGACCTTTTGTTTTGTCGTCGTAAGCCCCTCACTGACCTCCGGTGGTCAACAAAACACAGCTGAAAGGAATGTTGCGTTAGCACAGTTCAGGTGGGTGGGACGTACGTTTCATTGCACTAAGAAACAGACGAAGAAATCAAATCTGCATATGAATTTCCCTTTCCTCTCCTTACTGGTTTGCCTCCCATAAACAAGCCTCTGTGTTATGAGGTAATGCCGATGTCTTGACTATATAGAAAAATAATTGAGTTTAAAGGATATAGATCTCCGTATCTATAAACTTTAAACGTGCCAGTCCTTTCTTACTTCCCCACAGGGTCCAACGACCGAGCACAACACCTTCTATCCCTGCTTAATAAAACGTATGCAGTCAGCCTCCTGCAGAACCCCCGGAGCAAGACTGGTGCACCTTTCCTAATCCACACTCAAGTAAGAAAGAGACGGTGCAACCAGTGCACAACTGGCTACAAGCAGGTATACCTGCTCCTTCAAAGCAAGGCAGTCACAGAAGGCAACAGTGGCCAGTCTGCACGTGTGTTTTGACAGAGGGAAACGAGGATCCAATTAGGCAGCTGATGACTTTTTGCAGGTGCTAAAGAAAATGTGTCATCTGTCCAGCCCTGGGAGGCCGCCAGGAGAGCTGCGGCAGGGCAGGGAGTCATGGACAGAGGGCTGATAGGGGCACCCTATGGGCAGCTGAGGGGACTGCGGAGCAGACGGGCGGGCTCCCTTACCTGAACACTTGCAGACCTGCTCTAGCAGCACGGGCTCCCAGAGGAGTCTCAAGGGTGGCAAGCGGCAGGGAGCAGGACTTTTCCCCAGTCCCAGCAGCTGGGATGGGAAGAAAAGCAGCAGTGTGATTTGGGTTGCCAACACATGCAAGTTGGCCGCTGCCGGGTATGTGTCAGCTGAGAAGGGCGGAGCGGGGAAGGAAGGGGAGGCAGGTAGGACACAAGGCTCACAAAGGAATGATGTGCATTTTTGTTTTCTTTTTTACCCCTAAAGGTTCACAGCTTTGAATAAAAAAAGCACATTTATTGCACTTACATTTTATTTTAGACAGAGTTAATTTAATTTAAATTATGCCCTCACAATCCCCCACCATCCCAAAACAACCCAACACCCCGGTTTGGTCCATTTTGCACCCCAGACCCAACATCTGTGCCCGGACAGCGGGCTTCGTTTCTTATCACGTTCCATTAAGCTGACAAACAGATTTTCTTTTCAACTACAGCGATTACACAAATGCAACACAGAATGACATTCAGCAAAACAAAAACGAACCGTTTTCCAAACCCAAACGAAAAAGAACACGATCCTTTGCTTTTCTCTGATACAGCAAAGCCAATGTGACACAAGGCTTATTCTGAAGTACAGCTGCTGCAAATGCCATAAGCTGGACAAAAGGACTGGACGGGCCTCGGCTGGCTCTGAAGGGAACCGGAGGAGCTGAGCACACTGCTGCTGTGATGCTATAAAGCAAACACCTAGGCAGTTTACAAGTTCTGAACACTCCCATCATTTCCCTTCTGTTGGAAAAAATAGGGAAATACCTCCTTGTGATTTTGTATTAAAAAAAGACAAAACGCCGTCTCTTTATGTATGCTTATAGTGCAGAGCTTGGGTCAGTAGAAGGATTTCAGGTAGTTCCTGCAGTGTTAGTAAAACATTCTTTTAAATTATACTTTGATTTCTATAGGGAACAAAGAACAAGTTAAAATCAGTCTGATATTTGTATGGGCTGTGCATTCAGACATAACTCTGCCGCTTACAGTTAGGCCCAACGTCTCACACCAGAAAACTAAAGGCTAAGATCTGCAAAAGAAAAAGCACTAACAGCAAAATCCATTCTCCCATCCTTACAGACAAACAGGTCAAATAGGACACCGGTATGTAGGTACTGCCAGAAGCCTCAGTGACCAGGCTGCAATCTGAACAGCTCCGACTCAGACACACTGGCAGTCCCTCAGCGGACAAGGTACCTACCCTCTCCCAGCGTCAACGCACAATGACACTATGTGTTGCTGCCAAACTGCAAGAGGCCTGAGGAAGAGCTGAGGAAGCCTGCTGCTATTCCATAAAACAAAATTAATTGCACTTTCAGGGCCAGGGAATTCACTGTATTTGATTACATGAGTACTAGCCATCAATTTCTCCTAATCTGTTCTCATTTTTCACCTATTGTCTCATTCTAAGATACTATGACCATATTATAACTTCGGCCCTCTCCAAAACTTCCTATTACTTCTCTTTACCAGGATCCGTGTGTCTTTGGAGGGAAAGGAGGGCTTATGTATTTTGTAATTTACATTGACCTCATTTAGCTTTCAGTAGAGCTGATTTCAAATAGCAGGTTTGCTGTAACCGAGTCAGTATACTTCAACTCCTAGCGCTGAAACGATCGTAGGCATTTTTGGGAATGCTCCCTGCTCTCCTTTACAGAAGTTTACCAATTCCAAACTGCCTATCTAAATTAACAGCTATGTACAAAACTACTGCATCAGAAGTAAACCAAAGCCACTGCTGCAGTTACAAAGCACCCGGTTTACATTCTGTTGTACTTTTTAGGTTGCGAAGGCACATGATCATTTGGCAAACTGCAAAGACTCTTCTGGGGGATCTTTAGGTAAACCACTTAACAGAAGGTCTCGGTAGCTCTATTTTCTGAAGAGAATGTCCATGCCAGTTTTAAATAGAGTTTGCCCTTGGTATCCTCTATATTCTGCAGTTAGTAAAAAGTATCCTCCCTCCACAATTTCCTAATTATTTAATGCTGTCTTCGTGCCGACTTAGTAGCTTCTATGTTAGCATCACTGCTTTGCTCTTTTAATGACTTCATTTTCCAGGTAAGGAGTAATGAAGCAATGCCAAAAGGTATTTAAAATGTATGCCAAAACAAATGTGGAGTGCAAATACACATTAACATGGCTGCAGTAAACAAGAGTTTGTTTCATCAACTTCTACATCAAACGAACAGAAAACCCAGCACCTTCAAAGTGATGTCATAGCAGTCCATTCATGCAACTGATTTTTCAATGAACTTGATTGTACCTAGAAGCTTTGCCTGCCGTATTGTGCTACTGGTGAAACGTTTTTCAACAGACAGAAGACACACTGTCTACAGTACTACGAATAGTTTGTGCTACGCGTGTTGTACTCACAGTCAAGAAAGGAATTACACTGATAGGCGGTAAAGGTGTGAAATGTCTACATGCTTCTTCCCTAAATCTTGCCCTTTCCGTTATCAAAACCTTATCATCCAGCTGATTGTAGGGTTTCTGAGGATTTGGCTTCTCCAAACACTCTGCAAAACACTGGAGGCGCACACAGAAACAACCCTATTTATGAACAACCTCCAGTGTTTCTTCCTTTCCCCTGTTTGTGGAATACATGGTATTTATCAACAGCCAGCAGTTCATTCATTTTATGTTATAAAGGCCAAGTTCTGCCTCCAATGAGCACATACTAGTCCAGACAATGCTGAGAGGCCACAACAAGATGGCTCTGTGAGGCCTCAAATGTTCTGCATCACCATCAGCTACTAAAGCATTCCAGTACAAGAGAAGACTATTTTAAGTACGCATGAAAAATAGAAGGGGATTCATTTAATGGTACGCATGAATTCAAGGAATAATAAAAAAAAACCACCGAGCTAATTGTATCTGGGGCATATAGGATTAATTCATGCAGAAATTACTTTCAAAATAACGAGGCCTTTGTGCTGATACTTTCTGGCTTAAGCCTCCCCAGTGTTTCAGTTCCAGTGAATATGCCATAGGAAACAATCACATACCGAACAGGGAGATGTAACGGGTCTCTTCTAACTGTTTGGAAAGGTGGAGGGGAAGGCATGCGTGGTGACCTCATGAGTAGCTGGGACTGAGATACTGCATTGCTGAAAGTGACGTGACTCTCTAGATGTTTGACCCAACATACGCACGCAAAATACATGCTGTCATTTCCCATGCTACGGCACCTGTTCGTGTTTGGGACGCCGTAGAAAAGCATAAGAAATGTGGTGCAACTGACGTGAATCTATTTGTCATTTCATTTCAATTTATTTCCTGCATTCCACTGCTATACGGGATGCTCAGTTCTTGCCTACTCATTTCTCCATTCACTAAACATCTACAGGGCACCTTTAGGACTGATGCTGATGGCATGCAAGACATCCATTCCAATTCTTGAAAGATTAAAACAAAAATATGGCAATTATTTACAAACCAAATTTCTTCCAAAGTTTTCCATGAGTGTTACGTGGGACCTCTTAAAGAGACGACACAGAACTACAGCTATACAAAGGGAAACAAACAAACGTGAAAACCAGTAGAAACGCATCCTGGAAGGACTTCTCTACACAGCAGCCAAACAACTTGCACATTCCTCAGGGAAAAATACAAACAAACAAAACAGAGAATCAAAACAAAGAAACCCCAAATAAGAAAAACAACCAACAAGACAAAGACCATCTGTTACTTATAAAGTGCTTCGCATGGACAAGGAGAGCAATTTTCCTTGTGCTTTTCCTATGGGCTCAAGAAGCATATTATGGACTAATGGGTAATGAATCTTCACAAAAATAAGTTCGCTTTAAGCAAAGAAATTCCTAACGGTTATATTTTAGCAGTTTTCTGCTAGCATGACCTCGTGGAAGGAAATTAGGGCTTTCAACAAGCTCTATGAAACAAACGACTCTTGAACTACCTGTACACAGTCGCTCAGATAATAGCTTCTTTCAAGAGAATATCAATTTCCAGTATGCCCTACGCTTACGAACCAGGCACTGCCTACACAAAGGCTGACACAACGCACGGGGCGGCTTTGCCCTCCTGGAGCTCACACCTGGGTGTGCTCCCAGCCTGCTGAGCGCACGGCCCCGCACCGCTTCCACCTGGGCTCCGCACCATCGCTCACCTCAGCAGCTTCTCCGCACCGGGAAGTGGCTATTGCTACTATGGAAGTTCCTGCCAATCTCAACAAGGAGAAAAGCCTTACAGCATCTGAAGACCCACAGCAGACAAGAAAAAAATTGTGCTTTTTCTTTTTTTTTTTTTTTTTAAATGCATCCTGTACACAAAGTCGATTCTATTCATGTACCAACATGAATCGCTTCATTCTTGTAGTGACTATTAAGTCATTTACTATTGCTGTCTTGCTAATGTCTGTGGAATTAATATGAATACACAGTATTTCAGTTATAATTCCCACTTCAGATTAGTCGGGTCCCTGTAACCCCAGTAAATATTTACTGACAAAAAGAACAGACTACCAGCAACGCCGCAGTACTCCGGGGCTTTAGAAACACATTCCACTACCGATGTGTGTTTCTCCCATAGCCCGGGAGCAGCGCTGTGCAGACAGGAACAGTCCAACTCCTTGTGAGTGAAGGACAGCGTCCTCACCCCTTGCACAGTTTAGTACGGACACCACATTACACACATTTAACTCCTTCATTTATTTGCCACGATTTTGACTAACACCCTCCTCTCCCCAGGAACCTCCCAGCTAGAGGTGGGTCAGTTCTCCTGCCTCAGGTGGGGTGGTACAGGGCAGACAGGAATCAAGTCCTGAAAACTTCTGAGCTTGAATTTCTTTCTAATGTGGTCTGACTTGCCTCTGTACAAATAATTTACATGTAATACCACATACCAGAGAACTCTGCAAACAGATCACATCACAAGATATTCTACTAGAGGTAAACAATGTGCAGAATTGGATGAGTTATTTTCCCTGACTGGGTAACTTGTCAGAAAGCTACCGACCGTTTGAAAACCAGGACTGGAGGACAGGAAAGCAGAGCACTCTAAAGTAGATACCGCCACCGTCATCCTAGTTTGCAAAGAGTACAAAAGGGAAAGACAAACGGAAGGGAAGGAGATCACAGGGAAGGAAGCAATGTGGGGAGAAGTGATCAGCGTGGATCCAGCAAGTACCGTTTTGTTTTGATCGCACAACTTGCCAATAGGACAAGATGCTCCACGTTTACACACACACTTATCAGAGGACATTGAGTTAACAGGATAAAAATCCTTTTAAAAAGAAAAAGAAAAAAAAAAAAAGCTCCTGAAAGTACCAAAACAATTTATGGAATGTCTAATTCTAGGGGGTTCTGTATTTGTATTCAATTCAACCTGAGAACTTTTTTCCTCATTTATGAAAACATTACATATTGGTAAGGTACCTGGCATTAACCTGCACCCTCATTTAAAATAAAACTTTTAAAGTAGGTACATACACCATTCACAGCCTGTATCAGGAATTTACAGACTTCAGATGCTGCGGTAGCATCTTTGATAAATATACTGTATCATATGATACAAAGGAAAAAAAAAAAAAGGACAATCTCGCTACATGTTTGTGTTTTTTAACTTCAGTTTGTTGCTGGACCAACAAAAGAAGGATCTACGTAACCCTTCTGAAAGATGTTATATATGCTCACACCAAGAAAATACTGGAAGAGGAAAAGGTTAAGGTTGGTGGTTGTCGTTTGTTTTTTTGAGGAAGTGATAAAGTAAATCTGAAAAAAAGTGCAGCAGCATCCCCTTTTCCTTCTGATGAATCTCTTTGCCTTCAGAGTCACACCATCTCCAGCTCCCACCATCCCTTACTTTTCAATTTTACTGCAATAGAACTCAACAATTTAGATAAAATTAGGCGTTTGACATTCTAATACAGTGAAAAGGGGATACTGCGTTGTCCACAAACCAGTGAGTACACCAGGAAGAGAGATCAGAACAAAGGACGATTCTTTTTAATTAGCACTCATCAGATATTCAGCCTCTGATGATACGTTGTTAGAGGGAGAAAGCCGACCGGCAGACCATCCAAAGCAAGTCTCCTAAGTTGCAGCAGCAGCTCCATCCCCTCATGCCTGAGCACCAAAGTCAACCCACGAGCGCCCTCTCCTCTCTCCTGGGAATGATGCCAACGGCTCAGGCAGCCACTGCGGGTATCCGAATGCACGTGGTGTTTTGTGTTGAAGGAGGAACACTGGCAGCGGAGTATTCTGGTTCCTAAATAGGTACTTTTTCCCATTGTGTTGGACTGGCAGTTCCATTCCGCTCCACTTTTAAGCTTATGGATATCTTTTCTAAATTACTTTAGGTTTGTCGGAGCAGAATAGAGTTTTGATGTTAAGAAACGGTAGGAACACAAGACTTAAATAACAGAGTGGGTGCTGCCATGGTGCTGTGGCTACTTGAACGCTGCAAATTCTCCTGTAGAGGGAGGACAAGAGCTTGGTTTAAAAAGTGATTTCAGTTATGAGGTGGTCAGAGATTTTCTCCAGACTAGTTGAACATTAGGTTGAATATAAAAGATGTTAAAAATGCAAAATGTTAAAATTAAAGCATAAAAGAAACATAGTGAAAGAACATTGAATACAGACACAACGTATTTTACTGGAGAAGAATTTCCTGAAAGCAAGCTGTACCCATTGTTCCCAGGACAGAGGCAGTAAGTTCAAGCAGAGACTACTTCATCATGCATTTAAAAATAAACTGTCAATTAAATTTCACTTTAAACTCCCTATTGCACATGTCCTCCCCAGAAGCAACAACTGCAATAAATGCATCAGACTGCAAACTACTTTCCATCCTGGTGTGAAGCTGGTTTAGTAGCAAAGAACTGTTAGCCACACCCATCAACCTTTAAAGACTATATATAGTAAAGTGCCTTAAAATTAAACCCGTAGTCAAGAATGCTAGAAGCTGGTTCACAGACCAACACAGCAAACTACTGTGAGAAAATGAAGACTGGTGAGACTGTCTACTTACTCCGAGAGCAGAAATTAGGCCTCACTAACAAACAGGGAGCACAAGAAATAAAACAAGCCTGAGCTCACTTCAGAACTATTGAATAAGCTGTAATTCTACACATTTCTTTCACATGCAATCATCTCATGAAACTCTGCACAGTTTTAGTCTCAGCACACTACTGAGCAGACTGGTAGTCACATTTAAGAGATGAAGGAACTTTGGCACAGAGTAAAATTGCTGCCTGAGGTTCTTAAGAAGTTTCCAGAATCTTGAACAGAAGCTAAAACGTAGATAGTAATCTCCTCAATACCGTGCTTTAGCCAAAAAATTTCCCCACCACCCACAGAAATTGCATTCTACAGGGTGTGCAAAAATGCTTAACAAAAGGACTCTACAGTGGAATTAAAAGAAATGCACGCATCACTTCCTCTTGCGGGGTTCCACAGAAATTTGAAGTTAGTTTATGTCTCTTTCTTGACAGGACTCCTCAGAGATCTAACAATAAAGTAGTAAAACAGACAGAAGAGACCCAACAGAAGCGTGTGAACACTATCACATCCAAACAACTGCTCTCTATCTTGGTGTCTTTCCATCTTTTCAAGAGCAATTGTTTTCATTTTTTTCCAAGAGTTTCATTTTGAATACTGGAAACAAACTAGAAACATCTCTTCAGACACAATCTTAGAGTGGCTGCATTAATTCCAAGGAGTGTTTTACGTTATAAAGAAGGGAATCAAGAAAATGATCAGCAGCCTATATGTTGAAGGGGGAAGAAAGGGAAATCTATGGGCCTGGTAGGAAGAGCTTTTATAGCAGATATAAGCAACAAAGCACGTAGGGAGAGAGGAGAGGACCCTATGTCTCACAGGAGATGAGAAGGGAGTGCAACCAAGATCTGAAGTAAGAGAACCGGTGATGGATCTCAAGCTCTGAGTGTCCTAATACTCTGTGATGATAGTTATAGCAACAAAAAAAAAACCAGAACAAGACAAAACACCATCATGATGATTATAATCCACACCCTCCTCCTGTTTTGTTTAAAAACAAAACAAAAAAACAGTTCCACCAGAACAAAAACCCTAGCTCTAAAATACGCTTACTATTTGATATTTTTGCTTCCTTCTCTTTGGCACTTTTCACTGATCGCCTCATTCTCTTCACAGTATCTTCAAGTAGTGCCTCAATTTTTGTACTTCCCATCCCCTCCCCCATCCTTTTCTTGTTTTAAGAGAAGGACAAAAAAGTCATCGAGTATTGCCTGTGAGGCTAATACTTAAGAATGACATTCATGCATAGCTACACTTTCAAAACATGCTCTACTTACTTTCTCAGTCTGTTTTCCTAAACTGCTGATTAAAGATCAATTTATAAACAAGCGATTGCTCCCTCATTACTCATCTTGTCCTTCTGCCCATTTCTGCTAATAATTCAGCTTTTAATAGTTGTACAGGGGTTTCAGAAGATAAAAGATGAACCATTAATTAGGAAAGGGCAATGGAAAAACAGGAGAAGTTGGGAAGTATTTGAGGCAGGATAGTATCCTTAAAAGTTGTTTTTCAGACTTTTCTTCCATTTAAATAAGGACCTAGCAAAATACTTTTTTTTTTTTTTTTTTTTTTTTTTTTTTTTTTTGGCC
>PPHD01008689.1:5485-21476 GCA_002909625.1 Bambusicola thoracicus | reverse complement strand
GTATAAACAGGAGGGGGGAATGGCTGTTTATGAGGGTGGACAGTGATAGGACAAGGGGGAATGGTCTTAAACTGAGACAGGGGAGGTTTAGTTTAGATATTAGGAGGAAGTTTTTCACACAGAGGGTAGTGATGCAGTGGGCAACCTGTTCCAAGGAGGCTGTGGATGCCCCATCCCTGGAGGCATTCAAGGCCAGGCTGGATGTGGCTCTGGGCAGCCTGGTCTGGTGGTTGGCGACCCTGCACACAGCAGGGGGGTTGAAACTCAATGATCATTGTGGTCCTTTTCAACCCAGGCCATTCTGTGATTCTATAAATAATGTGCCTCCAGTACTGTAGCTTTCTGACTAAGCTGTTAAGCATGCATAAGTAGTCTTTGTGCATCAAAATGAATTGCATGCAGAAGAAAAAGCTGTCTTGTCAAGGAAACAGAAACTTATGTGTGCGTGCCTTCACTGCAGGTGCTTTCCTGGTGGGTAACGCTGGAGGAAAATGCTGATTACTTTTTAGAACGTCTTTCAATTTACATTGGACAGAGGGGAAAAGACTCAAATATTTGTTAAAATCGGTCGACGTAACGGTGTGTGTGTTTTCATTAATACTTTCTCTCTTAAAATGGAACTGAAATTTCAGGGTGTTCTGCTCAAAACACGACCCGGGGAACAGGACCAACCACTATGGTGAGTTTCATTTCATGGCTTCATTGATCCATATCTCTTTTAAAAGCTGGCATACTGCAGTCAGTAACACATCTGAACAAACCAAGTGTTGTTCCTCCTTTGTATTGAGTCATGGATTTCTGATCTTGCAGGAGGGGGTTGGTTGAGATCCATGTGTGCCAGCTGCATCTTCTCTGTTCACTGCAGTACTTCTTAAGCACGGCCTTTCATTCTGAAGGATCCCAAAGAGCTTTTTACGTGTAGCAAAAGGGTAATGCAATCTGTGGTTAAGGATTGCTTCCTCTGCTGCAGGAATACAGTTGAATTTGACGGTCCTCCTGCATTTGGAGGTAGATGGGAGTGTCTCTGAGTTAAGCAGCTCTCCAGGCATGTTTTCCATGGTAGTCTGGAGAGAACCGAGTTGAGAAACATCCTTGTTCTCTGTACATTCTGCATTCCTTTATGGAAGTGTGGGGCCCCTGCTGTGTGATGGAAGGAGGACAGGGAACCTTAAGGACCAACAGGTTTTGCTGCTCTGTGCTGCAGGGATGGGAGGGCAGCTTGGACTTGGAAATGGCCTCCAACCTTTGCTCAGCTGGAAGCGTTGGATGTTCCCAGAGAGAGAAGTCTGACGCACGTAGAAGAGCTGAGGGCAGTCTGTGGGGAGCAGGAGAGGCTGAGCTGCTGTTTGGGCTGTGTTCCCTTACTTTCCAAGGCACTCCTAATGCACTGTAAAACATTCTCAGGAAGAGCTGAGGAAACCCTAGAATTCATCAGAGGTGTCCTGATAGGCAGCAGGCTGCGCTTTGTGCCTATGCCAGCACTTTGTAGTGCTCCAAAATAGGCCACCCAGCTTTGTTTTGGGTGGATGTGATTTCCTTTCGGGCCACAGAAAAATACAAATGTACGGCACAGGACCCAAAGAGAACTTCTAACAGCCCTTCCTGTACCAGCAGTAACTCCTCATTGAGTTACTCCAACTCCAGGATGATTTCTAATAGGTTTAAAGCTTACTTCGTGCTATCCAAGGCATGTAGAGCTATAAGGGAGAGAGAGGCAGGTCACTCCACTGCATTTAAAACCCTCAGGTTTTGCTGGTGGTTGTACTCTTCTCCAGCTTTCTCTCCTTCTCTGCTTATGGTGCTGTGGTGGAGAGGGGTGGACAGAGAGAAAGAAGCAGAGTTTGCAGAGACCTTTGCCACTAAAAAAATGCTTTGTAGCTTAAATAATAAAAGCTCGCCAGTAGCACTGCTTCCCATTGGGAGCTCTGGAAGTTTTCTAGGAGCAAAAGAAACTTAATGTAATTTGGTTGCCTTTGGGATACCTGAACTAATTCTTTGTGTAGCCACAGTTTTGAGTGTGTATTAACAGTAACCAGGATTGGGTGGAAGAAAAAGGTCAGTTTTCACAGCCTTATCAGACTTTCTTGTCTCTTGGTTTCTAGATGCAGCTAATAAGAGGAAAAGACACACATCAAAATCTTCCACCATCATGGAACAAATGGTAATTCCAAGCTTAAATAGTTCTAAAACAGAAACCCACATCTGCTGCAGCAGACTCCTGTAGCGAAGTATTTTTGACACTGTATTGAGGGACTCTTATGGGATTCTCTTGGCTCTACCAAAGCTTTCATGGGAACTCCCCCTGAGTGCTGGGTGTTAGGATTTCTCCTTCCTAGAGGAGCTTGCCTTGAGAAGAGCTGCGGCCATCCCCAGCTCTCTGCAATTAGAGGGGGCTATGTGAGGGGACGTGGATGGGCTGCAGCTTTCAGGCAGTACTTTTACGACTAGGTTATGTGTCCTCAAGGATTTGTCAGCTGTTGAGTATGTTGTGCAAGTGCAGTAATAGCAGTTCAGAAAGGCAGTGTCCCTCGTGCTTTCCTTAACAGATTTCAGTTTGAAGCAGTTTCTGCTTCCCCTTTAGAAACCTGTGTGGCTGGAGTTGGGTACTGGTAGGTGTGTGGAGAAGCTGACTTGATTCACAAAATCATGAGCTGCTTTTTCCCTGCCCACTAATAACAGAGGTAAGATACGGAAAACAGAGCAGTAAACATCAGTGTGATGTTAAAACACGTATTGATTTTTCTTACAGAGGACAGAAGAGACGGCAGAAGAAAACAGATTACGGATACTAAGAAGGAAAAGCAGCAGACACAAAGGTGTGACTGGCTTTATAGAACAGCTGCATGCTGCCGTGCTGCGTTGCATTGATGTTCAGTGGCTGGAGATGTTTGATAGCAGCGGTGCTGACAACTTCCATTTCCCTTATCTACAAGGGACTGTTGTGGCAAGGAAGACAGCCTGATTTGCACAGTGACTGCACAAGCTCTAGCCATGCAGCAGTGTCTGAGAGCTCCTCAGGGCACCTTACATGAGAATGCTGCAGCTCCCTGGGCGGGAACTGGGCTTCCTAAATATTGCTCATTCCTTGCACTGTTTTCTATCCTTTATCCTGTTCAGTCCATGGTGCTGTCCAGAGAACTTAAAATATAAATAGTGTAAAAGCACATCGCCTGCCTTCCTACAGCAGGGGGGTATCAAGCAGTTCTAGGAGTGGTGTATCTGGAGTTGAGGAGGTATTTCTTTTTGAACAAAGCCAAATCTAGAGTTTCTGTAAACCTATACCCAGCACAGTGCTTATATTCTCCTGACCGGGTTGGAAGGGACCTCAAGGATCATGAATCTCCAACCCCCCTGCCACAGGCAGGGCATCCAACCTCCCCATTTAATACTAGACCAGGCTGCCCAGGGCCCCATTCAGCCTGGCCTTCAACACCTCCAGGGATGGGGCATCCACAGCCTTTCTGGGCAGCCTTTGCCAGCACCTCACCACTCTCACAGTAAAGAACTTGACCACACTGTTGTTCCCTCTGCAGAGGGCTGAGTGAGTAGCAAGAGGAGCCAGTTGGGGGTGTATCTCTGTGTGCACGTGTGTGTTACTGGAAGTGGGCTTTGAAGCAAAGTTTCATTTTCTGAGATGAATGGGTAAAGCTCAAGCTGCTGTGTTCAGGATCTTTTATGCTTAAGAGTGCGTGTGTTTGTGTTTTAACAGTCCGAATCGACTTTCTCAGGAAATGCAAACAAGCTGGGCTTCTGGATGACATATTTGAAGAGATGCTGGACACCCTTCACTTGGCACAGGAGAAGCTGATGGATGACAACACTTCAGAGACAGGTATGGAGGTCTGTGGTGACTGCTGTCACAGCAGAAATGTTGAGCTGACTGCCAGGCGCTTGAGTCCTCTGAACGGTGACATGGGGCCATTGTTAGTCGTTGGCAACTGGCTTCTGTCATGTTTCTGCAGCTGGGCAACACGTGGGCAGAAGTGTTGTGTTTTGGTTTTTTGGCACAGAGGGGTACTATGTTAACCCAGTGGTTCTGTAAGCCTTTCCTCTGTGATATTATCTTTTCCTCCAGAGTATGAAGAGACAGTAATATCACTCTTTGACTGTGGACTGTTTGAAAATATACTGACAAATATTCATTCAGGTACGTGAATTACGCTGTCAGCGTGGTAGCACTTGCTATGGCTCTAGTATAAAGGTTATTCTTCTGAGAATTTTGTTAATATTATAGAATCGTAGAGCATGGTGGGTTGGAAGGGACCCATAGGGATCACTGAGTTCAACTCCTGGCTCCACATTGCATCACTCAACAGTCAGACCCTGTGTCTGAGAGTGATGTCCAAATGCTCCTTCAACTCCAGGAGCTTAGGGCTGTGCCCACAGCCCTAGGTCGGCTGTTCTATGCCCACCATCCTCTGGTGCAGACCCTGTCCCTAACCCCCAGCTGCCCCACCTATGACACAGCTCCATGCTGTTTCCCTCAGGCCCTGTCACTCTCCAGACTCATCCATCAGTCTGTTTCTAACTCTAAACCTGTCAATGTCCCTACCTTTAATAGGTCAGGAGGACCTAGTACTACTTCTCAGTATTTCTTTTTGTTTTCCAACCATAAAATGAGTTGATGTGGGGTCACACAGGAAGTGCAGCACTCTAAAGGCAGTGATGTCAGTAGGCAAAACTGAGCAGTAGAGGCCTCTGTAACCAGCCTGTTAATTTACAACACATTAAATATACATTAATAATTGATATCTAAACATAAATAAAAGCTTTTATCCCTTTCTTTTCCATAATAGGGACAGAGGAGAAAATCCAGGAACTGCTGGAAAGCAGGAAAAGACTGGATAACCAGATCGAGCTCCTGCAGGAGTTAAAAGAAGTTTCCCTCCCTTCCCAAGAGAGTGCTGCCAGTACATCCAGTACAGTGTCTGAATAACCCCCACAGCTGGCGGTGATGGTGTCAGTACTCCACATTTTCTAATGATAGGAACCAGACAGAGCACGTTTGGTTGGTATATAAGAGATTTCCTTTCCCCCAGCCTAGGGCCACAAGCAAAGGCTGGGTGTTTTTACTCATTTATATACCTCACAGTTGCAGTAACTTGAAGTTGTTACTCTTTAAATCTTACTGTGGATAATCGTATTGTTGGTCAGCTGTAGGCTTTTTAAAGCTGAATAAAACACTCCTCTGGGACATTTTCCTTCAAAGACAGGACTATCATCAGCTGCCACAGAAGGCTTTTTCAAGTCACTTTAATTGCAGCAGCCCCTCCTGACTGTGTGAAGTGGCCACTTCCCTGTCTGCACCTACATGGTGTTGTTTTTAAGGACCACAGTGCTGCTCTGGCTTTCCAAAGAAGATAAACCAGCAGGACTCGCGCTCAGAGAGAAGTCTTCTGAATTGTAAGCTGGAGGTTTTTAAAGTGGTTCTTGATTAACAACAGCCTAATATTAGGTCTGCTGTAGCAGCAGTGGTAGTTGCAGGCAGACCAGAAGTGGTTGGGTACTACAGTCTGATCAATGTGTATAGTATAGAATGGATCAGACAGTGGGACTGTCTTCTTCCTTTCTTCATTAAGAAAGGATAGAACTTCCCTCTGCATTATCTTAAGAGCTATTATATTTAAATTGTTTGAATACAAAAAAAGCACTGATTAACTACAACAGGGTAACTTAATGAAAATAAAGTGTTTTTAAGAAAGCTATGCCTTTAGTGATGCTCAATAACCCCACTGTTGCATGGGATGCGGCCAAGGATGGGGCAGGCTGTCACCCCCTTGGGTTTACCAACACTGTGCCTCTCAGCAGCAAGCAGAGGCAGCACTGAAGAGCATGGCTCTTGCACTACAGAATGGCACAACAGGCTCCAGGGCCAGCCTGCAGCCTCCTGCAACAAAGGCAATGCCCTTCAATGCATTAACGTGGAGAAAGGATTATCCATTAGGAGTTAATAGGAAACAAAGATGAAAATACACCATCAGAAGAAGGAAGTAAAGCTCATTCAACTCAAGCTAATTCTTTCTCCTTCCTTATTGCAAGGATCTGAATTACTGATGAGGCCAGCCCTTTATTGTTTCTCCCCTCTCACCAAGCTAGACCTTTAGTCTGCATTAGTCTATAGTTTGCAATCTAGAGCAAGCTGTGCATTAACACTGCTTTTGACACACCTAGAAGGGTTTCTTCACACAGTCCTATGCTGAGCTCTTCCTCTCATGCTGTAGAAGATCCCTGGTCTCTACAACACTATGAAACTCTTGGCTCTGCAACACTGAGCAAAGGTTTACCCCCAAAAGCCAATCTGCAGTTAATATCAATCTAAACTTCAAATTTCAACTGTTCTACCCTGTATTTGGAGACAGCATAACACCCTTAAAGCACACAGTGCAAAGAGTAGGTGGCACGTGGCCTCTGTGAGGTTACAGCATCAGCGTTTCCCATTTGGACTCATCAGCAACGTGGACTGCAATCACCAGGTGAAGTTTGCTAGTAAAGTTATTAAAAAAGTGAATTTTATTGCATGTAGTTTAAATTTATACAGTACTTAATTGAAAAAAAAAAAAAAAATGAAACAAATGCTTTCAGAACAGTGTATTCTTTTCCCACGAAGGGAACCAATTAACTGAAGTCAAAGTGGGAAATCTTCCCATTAACTGTCATAAATATTACTTAAGCAGATTACACAAAGTATACATTACAACTTATATTGAGCCAAACATAGAATTTGGCTTCCAACTCGATCTGCTAGCAACCCCTCTCTTCGGAGTTACTTTTGTCAGAGTTACTTCTGCAAGCTTGGAGGATGCATTGTTTTTGCACACTTCTCTAAGCACTGAATACACTTGGTTAATTACACGAAGCAATCAGCAATTTCATTCACGTCATGCAACTGCAATGAAAGATGTCCGTGCCCTTTGGCTCTTTATAACCCAGAGAGCTAATGATTTAAGTGACTTCGTTCAGGGGCTCTGAGCCCCCAAAGGCCAGTGCCTCAAGCAGTAGATTTACAATATTAGCAGGCAATACTAGAAATGGGATTTCAGAGCCTAAAAGTCCTTCAGGTCACCTGGTGTCTCTGGGATGCTGCAGTGTGACTCTTTCCTTTGGAGCTCTTGTGGTAGTTCCTCCATCCAGATCTGCTAAATGCAAGTAGATCGCTGGACAGTTTTACAACAGTTCCAACTTGAGTACAGAGAATATTTATTTTGCTGTGGCCTTTCACAGCTTCTGCTTCAAGAGACCAGGCAATGCTTTTACCCGCGCAGTTACACCGACCTGTTACATCTGCAAAACATCCTACAGACGCCCGTCACTTACGGCCTCAATTCAGTTCTTAAAGGCTCCACATTTACTGGCTTTAGCAATGAACTCCTTTAGCAGGGGGCCGTCCATTTGCCAAAATGCTGTCGTTTGTGTCACTTCAGTCAAGTGGTTGACACAAAACTTAAAGCAGAAATCCTCTAAGTCCTAAATAGAAAAAAAAAAGAAAGAAGTCTCATTATCTTCCTCCCATGACAGAAGCTTACATTGAGTAGGGCACAAATGCCTTTCTAAGCTTTCCTTCTGCAGAGAACTAGACAAACTAACTCAGCACCTCTCAACCTTTTCCTCCCTCCTCCCAGCATGCCTACATAAACACAGCAGAAAATGATTCTGCCCCCACGAACACAGCTCTGAGGACAGAACAGCCATAGTTTGGTTCTCCCTATACAGCTGCGGTCACAGTGCTCCAAATAGCTGATTTTTTGGGTATTTTTTAAAGTTTCCTCGTGTGAACTGTCTCATTTATGTTCACTGACAGCTGTTAAAACCCAATACAAATAACAGGGATTGCTAGGGTAGCAAAATGTAACCAAGACTGTGGATGAAGACAATTCAGCTCTTTCATTCCATAATACAGACTCAGATCTATGTGTAAGGCTGCTTGACTACTTCCTGCTTAATTATATAAAGCCTTCAAGTTGCACATCACCGGGCTCAATGCAAGTGTATACCAGGCAGCATTAAAGCAGAGTTTAGGCAGAAGACCTTGTGCTCATTAGAAACAGGCCCAGGTTACGTAGTGTTTCACAGATGACCCACGCAAAACTAAAGATACACAGTGGCACAACACAGCATTTCTTGCAGAAAATGTGCTCTGGATATTAGAGACTACTTGGAAGTGCCTTCCATTTTAGGATTAGAAAAGCCTCCCAGAGAACCGTCATTGCCCCCACATGATGTCAGAGAGAAAGGATGTCTATAAAACAAAAGACAGCAGTTGACAATGGGATGTTGACCACAGAATGCTTCCCGCTCAGACCGTTTGTTTCCAACTCCCCTTTGAGGAGGAAATCAATTCCTCGTGGTGCAGAGCAAAGCTGCTATAAGGAAGATGCCACAGCCCTTCCAGAACAGCAGCTCCCCATTCTGTTCCACTTCCTTCAGTGCTTCACCAACGTATGGAACTGTGCTCTCTACACAAGAACGCGCCCTTCCTCCTTAGCTCAGTGGACTGAGTGCTGCAGTCAGGCACAGCAAGTGTGCACAGCTCTTTAAGCCACCATAGGTATGACCGACTGGTTATTCAGATTTTCACTTAAGGTCAATATTGACAATTAAAGCAACTGTGTGCCAGCGAGTTCTTGACACAACAGTAATACAGAAATACGGCCTGGCCTAACACCAGGCTTTCTGGAGCTGCAGAGCTTGACTTGTATGGCATTCTGTGCAATGAAAAAAGACAAGCTCATTAGAACTGAACGCTGAGGCTTTGCCTTTTAAGAAGAACAGAATCAACCACCATTTCAAACAAAATTACATCATACACATCACAGTATTTTGCACTGCTTTATTAAAAATTCATATACCAAGTCAATGCAACAGAAGTGTACAATAGACATATTCTTTTACTACTAAGAAACCTTGGAAAATTCAAAACTCTGTATAAAAAAGGCTGAATTTCACTTATGGATGGATGCACCCCCAGCAAGCCGTACTTAATATAGATCTAAGTGAAAAAAGGTACAAGTACATCCAATGATTAGTTTTAGCCTTCCAGTCAGCAGGAAGACCAGAACTAGTTCTTACCACTTCATCCAGTCACTCAATCCCCCAAAACATAGGGGAGTTTCATGTCCTAAAAGCATTTTAGATTAGTGAAGTCCTTTTGCCTACTGTCTTCCAGACACGCAGACCCTTCAATGAACTACATCACCCAAGCAATTTCAAACTCTGATTTAGTATTCCTACACATCTTTACTTGTTGTTTTACACAAACAAGGCAGCCCTTCAGTATTGCCCATTCTCCCCTTGACATAGCGTTTGGGCCAACCACTATCACTTCATTTCCAGCTTCCCTTCCCTTCCAGAATCAATCACACTGAACACCCATTCCACAACCAACCTGCTAAGGCTAGAAGTACAGAAAGCTTCCTGTTTTCCATGAACTTGCATCGATGCAATCTTTAATCACCATAGAGCTGAAGCCATAATTCAGACACTAAGGCAGCCCTT
The DNA here is from genome assembly GCA_002909625.1 of Bambusicola thoracicus. Lineage (NCBI taxonomy): Eukaryota > Metazoa > Chordata > Aves > Galliformes > Phasianidae > Bambusicola > Bambusicola thoracicus. The sequence continues at coordinate 11,984 of PPHD01008689.1, read as the reverse complement.
CACTAAGGTGTATCAAACCCACAACACACCACAAGGCTCTGAAGTAGCTGCATTAGGGCATTTCATGCCTACTGATAGATAGAAAGTGCAAGAAAAAAAATCACAGAATTCACTTACCGAGAACCAACTGCTTTATAAATAGGTTAAAAACCAACTAAGCTGCAAATGTGATGTATGGATGCTATTTTGAACTCAAAGGACTGAAGAAAGCCCAGGGATGCTTCCTGATTACATGACAAAGCTGCGTGCCAGCGATCTACTAATGCAACCAGACATTCTGCAGGATGTTCCACTGGCCTTCCTCCTTCTCCACACACTGCTCCTCAGTCTTCAAAATTAATTAGGTTCATAGAGCAGCTGTAATCTTGCCACTTCATAAGCGTAATTTAAAGCGTATTTGACTGTAGTTAAAATAACTCAGAAAAGAAACCACTCCTCAGACCCAACCTCCACGATATCACACATAACCCACAACCTTACAAAACAGATAGCTTGAGGCTTACAAGAGTTCCTTTTCGTAACATGATTTTTGCTTTGTTTTTAAACCTTTCCCTTGTTTGAGAGTTAGCTTTTTTTGAGGCTTTTCCCCCCCCCACAGAAATAATAATTCATGAAAACTGGCACAGTGTTATAGCCTTCCACCATGAGCTAAGCGATGCAAACACCGACAGATACCAATTCTCTACCTGTGACTTCAGTCATCTTTAGATATGTGTGCACTACTTCACCTTCCCTGCACCCCTCCTCTCTGCCAAGTCATATCCAAAAAATACACATATATGAACTGTACTGGCAGTGAAGCTCTTAATTCCAAAGGCAACATTCTCAAATCCTGAAAGTGGCAGATAGTGCTATCTGATATTAATCTGATCTGATATTAGAGCTAGCTTATATGAAAATATGACTGACTGCTTTCCTCCCCAGTCTAGGTCAGAAAGGAGCCCCCTGTTTAAGAGATTGAACTTTGGAAGTTTACCTCTGCATCATATCTGACAGCAGCAGATAACAATGAAAACGCATTTTCCACAGTAATCCCTCTCTTGATAATGTGCTGACAGAGTTTTTTCAGTCTATTTTCACAGTATGAAGTAGCCAAGTCCAAAAGCCCTGCAATTAAGACGTCACCACATTAGTCACATGCAATTATTTCTGCCCTTTCAACAGTTTACTCTCCCAGGGCACAGGCTGCACTTGCATTCTGTATGCAGTTCTATATGGCTATAACACACTTCTTGCAAGTGGGCCGCTACTCTTTTATAAGAGTATTTTACCATCGGATAGGAAGAAAGGCCTTTTATTATCCACATGCTGCAATCCTGCTAATCTCTGTATATAGGCGAGCTGTTCCACTGACTCACATACATAAATGCTTGAGAGTGGAGCTGTTGCAAAACCAGCACAACATGAGCATAAGTGTACCACTGTAAAAAAAATCTAGGCTTGGATCACAGTTTGTTCTTAGCTTTGCTACCCAAGTTTCCATTATTACATCTAGGCACATCCTTTTGTATTAGCCTACATTATATTCAGTGAGGTGTGCAAGTACTTCACGCATTACTTCTGCTGTAGCAAATTTGCTACGGTGGTTGTTTAAAGGCAGCAGAATCAATCATCAGAAAAAAATGCATCACAGGACTAGAAGCCTATATTAATACATTTATTCTTCGTGCCCTTTCTCAGTTTCTCTGGACACTGCTGTCTAACAGAACTGGACCACAACAATACCTATTGCATCTTCAGGCGGAAGGTCCACACTGTCTGTATACAAGTACTCGAGAAAGGCACGATACACAGGGTAAGAAAACTGGTCTATTTCTATCACTTCCTTCATATCCTCATTCCAGTAGGACTGAAACATGGTTCTGAAGTGTTCACACCTAAGAGACAAAGACACCATCTGGAACACTGTTGTATGTACACACAAATGAAACATTATAGCCTCTCTGAAGTATGTATTTGGTGCCCTCTACAAGAGTCACATATACGTTACCATATCTTATCAGTCAATGGTCCATATTTTGGTTCCTAATACCGTGTACATTGTTATGCATCAAGACAAAACCAATTACATCTATGCTATAGAAATATTTCAGTATACACTGCAATCAGACTAGCTTAACAAAATATATTATTCTGGTAACAACAAATAGACTTAATGAAAACTGAGTATGGATTGTTTTAAGGCAGAGTTGTTATTCAATGCCTTCTACAGTCACTTCATTTAAGGTGATTACAGATTGACGGTATATACTGCAGATTTAAGGTGTCACCCCCTCCTATTTCCCCTCTCCCCTTAGATGCAACACTGAAAGGTTTTATTGTTTAAACAGGAGCTGTGAAATACAACCACTACCTGATTTTTAGAACAGCTTTGTGAACGTGGATGTACTTCCCATCCACTTGGAACTTTAGGTCTGAGGTTTCTGGGCTGTCAAATTCCTTCTTCAGAGACTCTGCTACTGTTAAGAAATCTTCTTGCTCTGCAGAAACAATTTTTAAACAAAGAAAGCACGTGTAAGCATCTTATATAGAACACATACATCACTGTAATTCCAGCTAGCCACTGAAGTAACTGAACGTCAAGGAAAATAGGTCAGTATCAGGGATCAAATGAATCAATCTATCACCCTTTCCCCTTGGCAAGCACTGCTCCACAAGGTGCATGCAGCAATGGTCAGCAGTCCCCATTCCAGCTCGTTACCCAGCACCAAGGAGATTCTCCAGTACCTGGAGTTCCTTTCTTGCTCTCCATGCACGAATCAGCAGTGAAATCAGCAGCCTTCTGATAGCTTAGCAATAGTGCTGAATCAGCTCTGCACTAGCACCTGGATTACACCAAGAGAGACCAGCCTGCAGACTCATCTCTGGCCAACCTGCATCACCTACAACTCCCTCGAGACACGGCGTACAGCAATAGCCTGCAGCTTGTTTGTTTGAGTCATTGTAATATCAACTATTGTTGATGCTGCTATACTCAGTTTATCAGTCAATCATGACAACACAAGATCTGCTGCAAGAAGGGAGACTGAGAACACAGCATCTGCTTTAAAGGATAGAAAACTTCCACAACTTTGGAAGGGGATTAAAGCAGTGAGAACACAGCTCTTTGACAGTTCTTAATAGTAAGGTCTATTGCAATGGCCTCAGAAAGGTCCTGTTTTGTAACTCTAGAAACCCTAGCAAGATATGCAGCACAAGCTGGCTAAGATTGAGTAAAGCAAGAACTCTAAATTTTTAGATAGCTTCAACCCATTATTTTATGCATCTCAGAAGTATAAAGAAGGAGAAAACAGAAGAAAGGAGAAAAAATGCTTCCACTGCAAGTATAACAAACTACTGTAGTAGATGTTACATTTCTGCCATAGAAAAACCCCAAACTCTTGTAGTTTACTCTGCATGGATCATACACAGAGCTGGCATCTCATCAGGGCTAATTAAACCACACTCCAGTACCCGTTGGCTCATGTGATTTTCTCCTAGGTCACCAGCTTAGTTTAAGCTATGCTCATGATGGACTTTCACTCCAAATACCTTAAGTCCATTCCTCAAAAAGGCTGCGGATTTGAACTTCAGTACAGCCAATCCTGAGTGACTGACTCATTTCTTTGGCAGCACCATCATAACTGGAAGTAGAACACAACCTTTATGCAGTTAGCTCTCACTAAGGAAAAGCTGAGGAAAAAAGTTTTTGTAGCCTATATGAATAAAAAAGGTGGAGAAGAGAAAATATATGCAGGATGCAGATTAAAAATGCTCAGAGAATTAATGCTTTTGATGTAAATCTTGAGTAAGTGGGAATATTAGGTTAAGAATTCAAATACAGAAACAATATCCAAATACCTTTTATACTCAATCTGGAAATACATCATAAAAGTTAAAAATTTCAGTTACTGAAGCTAGGAAGATGTCATTTAGAGCCCTCACTACCAGGAGAAGGCAACAGTTCAGGACAACCACCAGACCTCTGCAAAGGGCGGGAGTAACAAATATTTCATAGGATTAGAAGACTGAGGAAGTGGGATAAAACAAGACTTGGATTTACCCAGAGGCTGACCATTCCAAGCTAATCTTCTGTCTCTGGTAAGCTTATTTACCTTCCTCTATAGATGAGATGCTGTTATTTGGACCACTATAAATGCACAGATGTGCTAAATGAGAAGTTATTGTGGAGAAGGTAGGTTGGGAGAGGAACTCTTAGCTACAGGGCTGTCTACAGAGAAGAAATATGTAATGTGTAACGTGCAAAGGTAAAAGTACAAGTCTGGAGAAAAGGTTACTTTTGCTTTCCTAACATGAAACATAAGAGATTTGCTCTAGAAGAGGAAATATGAAGGAGGAAAAGCTAAAGACAACACATACAATTCAAAGTCATTAGAGACCAACGTAACAACAGTCAGCAGCAATCTTCCTAGTAGAAAGAGTATTAAGAGTGATAAGTAACGTTTACTGATCCAGGAGCCATTCCCTGTCCCAAACTGAAGCTCAAACAATAAGAACATAGGAAATGCATGATTTTCACAGTGTAAACAGCGCTCTTTCTGGATGTTTACTGGCAAACAAACAATCTTGTTAACCCCATTCTGGATCCTTGGCTGAAGTAGACTGTTTCCTTCAGTAGAAGGATGGAAGAGAAATAAACAAACATAGGAACACCACCACCACCCGCTGGAAAGAACTAGTTTTAAATTGACACTTCTTAGAGCAAGAACCATCCTGAAGCAGAAGTGGTATATTGTAGAAATATCCACAAGTGTGCACACAGATTATAACATAGAAGTGAGTTTCGTAAGAATATTTAAATCAACACTATTTGGCTTTTCATGCACCATCTCAGAGCTTGTTCTCACCTACTGAGAGAAGACGCCACATAACAGCAGGGGTAGCAAAGCAAGCAAACACATCATCAGTGCAGGCAAAGTGAGTGAGGTGGGGAAGGACCACAGACTGGCCGCGGCACTGGCCCCACATGTACACCTGGCCGCTCTGCGTCTTGGCAGCCGAAGTGTGAGCAGAGTGGCAGGCTGCAATCTCCACAACCCTGCAAACAGAAGAAACCTTGTAAGACACTTCAAGGTACGGAATGGAATGACCTTCTAAGCTCTGCACCAAAGAAACAGCTGAGCAAGCTATGCACCTACACTCCTATACTGGTTTGTCTTGCACCAGCATGATTCTGCCTAAATAGGTAATTCTCATGCTTAAAATGTCTCAAAACAGACATTTTAAAATTAAAATCCTATGTATTTTTCAATAAGCCTTTTTTTTTTTTTCCAAGAAACACTTCTGTCCCTCTTTTAATCCTTGTCTCCCACCTCCCTTATAGGTAAACAGAGATCTGATCTACTGCCTGTGTTTCCGGCTTCCTATTTTGCTGTTACTTTCATAGAATCACAGAATCGTTTGAGTTGGAAGGGACCCCTAAAGGCCATCCGGTCCAATGGCCCTGCAATGAACAGGGACACCTACAGCTCCACCAGGTGCTCAGAGCCCCATCCAGCCTCCCCTTGGGTGTTGTCAGGGATGGGGCATCCACCGCTTCCAGACAACCTGTACCAGTTCCTCACCAGCCTAATTTCCTTCCCTTAATGCTGAAACTCAGTTTGGAACAAGTTCCTGCCCAAATAAAGCACTGTCTTTTGGAACTGAATACGCACTTAACTCCTCATTCTTAAAGAGCTATCACTGCCTTTTAAGAAAAGTCTTCAGTGTGCTACTGATGCACACATCTGTTCTGTTCCTCCCACTGCTCACAGAATCCCAACTGGGACAAACAAATGTATGACAAACAGTCTAAAAGCATGCACCTCCAAGTGTGTATTCCTTGACAGATCAATATTCTTGATAAGTCAGCTTTTTAGGCCATGGACATTTTAGGTACAAAATTCTTTCAGTATAAAAGACCAAGATCTAAAATACCTTTCAGTATACATACTGGTAATCAGTAACGTACTTGCTTAGTAGAAAGCAATACTTTCATAGTAAATGTATGGTACAACATGTTGAATTTTTGCAAGTACACACTTAAGCGTATCTTCACAACTGTCTCCAAGCTACCACAAACTTCAGTCTAAACGATCCTTATAAGCTATATGGGCAAAATTCTTTAAAATAACATAAAATGCCATCCAAGGAACTGTCAGCAACTTTATGCATAAGTGACAGAAGAGTTACATCAATGAGAGGAGAAGCATTAATATGCTTCATGGGAAATGACAGCTCACCCACTTTAAAGTACTGTTTCCAAGAGAGCCAAGTCAAGCAAGATGAGTGAGTTCAAGTGACTTGTCTCTCCCTTAGGTTCCAGCCAGAACTTGAACATTTGCTTGCTGCTTTTTCCACTCAGCCTCTCTTCAGCATAGAGGTGCTCCAGCCTCTGATCATCATTATGGCCTCCTCTGGACTTGCTCTAACAGCTCCACCAAATGGAATATTTCACTTTGCTTCACCAGTGTCAGCTCCTTCACAGACAAGCCAGCCTCACCTCAGTGGTTTCTGCTGC